>BDUI01009911.1:33729-45675 GCA_002335545.1 Apodemus speciosus | reverse complement strand
GACAGAACCTAAAACAGGTAACTTTGCATTGTTTCAAATTAGCTAATAGTAACTAATTAAAATAATTATAGCACTGATTCCAAAGCAGTGACATAACACTTTTAAAAATCAGCCCTGTGCCAGCCTGATGAACTGAGATGGACCCCTCAAAACAAGTTGCCTCATGTGTGTGCCATGCACAGATACTCATAAGCAAGCAAACACAAACACACACACACACACATACACACACACACACACACACACACACACACAAATAAACAAGCACTACACTCCAGAGCACACGCTTCTCACAGGAGCCAGGCACCAGAACTCACTTCTCTAGGCCAGGCTTGGACTTCTACTACAATGCGCACAGTTCAGAGACGTAGGCTTTTCACTAATATTTAAAAAAAAAAAATAATGAAATCTGATGCCCTTTTCTTGAGTGTCTGAAAATAGCTACAGTGTACTTAAATAAAACAAATAAAAAAAAAAAAAAAAAAAAAAAAAATAGGTTCTCATTTTAAATCTGGAAGGAAAGAAACTCAGGAACTGTAGAAGTTGAACAAGTACCTCGTGGGTCTCAGAAGCAACCTGGGAGTCAGTAATCTCATCTAAGTCATCTTCAGCCTCACAGTCTTCCCGCACTTGCAGCCCTTGCTGCCCACCATAAGCCTGCAAGTATTCTTCATCCTAACAGCCATTAAAGAGAAGAAACATTTTTCTCACAAAGCTTTTGGTTGTTTTCAACCACTTTTCATGTATGATTCATGCAGAATTATTTTAACACATTCTACTGTGGGGATACCYTGACAGAGCACAAAGCACAGGAGCTTCCTCTGCAGTCATGCAAACAGAGCATCCACGCTGCTCCAGCCAAGAGCCAAGGCCAGGCTGAGCAGCTCTCACATCTGCCCAAAGGAGAGAAGCCTTACGAGACCCAGGCTTGTGTGCTCACTGAGGGGCCGGCAGTGGCAGGGGCTGCTCTCTATGCCCCTCACCAACCCGAGGCCAGCAAAAGCGGAAGTGGCATGGTTGGACAAAGTGTTTTCCACACATCACACTACAGTGGATTCTTCATCAAGCCTTTCTTCCTCTTGGGTGAGGTTTTTGGAAGAAATGGAAAGGTTTTATCAGTAGGCAAGTTTGTCCCTTCTGAGTTCAGGCAAGGTAGAAGACAAGGTGAAAGAGAATACCACACTGACAAAGACAGCATTGCTACAAGTAGTAAGGTAGGGAGAACTGAGCCTCCTGCTTCTCAAGAGGATCCTGAGAGTGCATTCCACTTTGCACAAAAACTGTTAGCATCCCATCAAAGCAACATTTCAGCCAAATCCACAACGGAACAGTCTGCTACTCTTTACACAAATGGTAAATTTAAACATGATTTTAAAACAATGTTTTATGAAATCTCATTCGATACTAACTTCACAGTAAATGTACTTGAATGTCACCAACAAATACTGTTCTGTTGGCTACTGAAGATTAGTACTTGCTGCTACCAGAGTATAGATGGTAAAATACAATCACACCCATCAACAATGGGGCTTGCAAAATTCACTTAACAGTGCTAAGTAGTCTCTCAACATCCCTGGGGCCTCCCGTTCTTCACATGTGGTAGTATCCCTTCCAGTTACAAAGTGTGGTCTTATCAATTCTATAGCCAGTTCTGCACCAAATGCATGGTTTCAGGGGTAGACACTCTCAGAAAGCCTATGCTTGTGCGGTCACATTTCAGAGTTAATTCTGGCTTTGAGAGCGGGTCAACAAATACTGACTAGGACAAGGAACCAGTTTAAACCACTCAAYAAACTACATATCTGTAGGGTACCTGGGGACACAATCTGTTCATGTGTTTACCGGTCTAATGGTAATATGTACATCAGGGATAGTCTGAGACAACATCACAGCTGCTGGACAAGAGCAAAGTACTCCACAGCTTAACTCTAATTTCTTCCCACCCAGAGCAGTCAGTCACTTCAAACCCTATCACTGTGGTATCCATGAAGAGAGAAGATGATAGCTTTAGCTCCAACACCAGACATAGCAAAGTAGGCTGCCACTGCTCACAGAACATTCAGTATGAAACACTAGCGTACTCAGAATTTCTAAATGAAACTTTAAAGTTTCTGAGGGATTTAATTCTGAAAAAAAGTAATTCATTTTCATGTAAGAGTTCTATAAGAGTTTCAATTTAAATATTTTATTCTTTTCATTACCTGAATCTTGGACCACAAGACGGTAAACTATTTAAATGGATTTTGTATTATTCCTGGGACTTTATGTGGTCCTAAGCTGGACAAAGATAAAAGATAAAAGGAAATTTTCTCGTTGACTACAAGTTCTCTCTTTACAAGTCCCCAAGAACTGTGTAAGTGGCAAACTCACCCTATCCACACTTTCCACTCTGAGTGAGCACTTCCTCGATTCTATGCTTTTTATGGTTCAACAATATTTATATGAATTACAATTAGTAAAGATGTACTGACTATTTAAAGAGTAGAGGACCAAAGAAATGAACAGCTAATGTAACAAATGAATAGTAATAGTTAAACACTAGGAAAAAAGCAGCACATTTTTGAAAGACCTTGGCTTAAACAAGCAGTTTAAATTACAGTGTCTCACATAAGCAAGCAGTATCAGAAGACACTATCTACTGAAGGGCTGATTACTAAAACACATCATTACAGGATCACAGACAACAGGCTCCATGATGCTGTTTCTTAACTCTACTGATCACAAACTATACACACTTTCAGAAGCACATGCCTCACCATCCTGAGACACCAAAGCCCAGTCATGACTGAACTGAGTATTTTCAGGCTCTGTATCATCAACCCCTAGTAGAGCAGGCTGTGACATTACATAAAAGACCAAGACTCGTTAGCTGTTGACCAATGTCCTCAAACGCAAGCACACACTAAATGATAGTCCCACAATCCAGGGTTCTATTCCACCACTACTCTACCTACATGGAACCCCAGTGAAATGAGACTCAAGGCACTGCACAATGCAGCAATGGCTTTCCAGCATTAATGTCATTAGGTGCTTTTTTAAAACACAAACCTCTTCTGATAATATGCCATTATGACAAACGACTAATCTGCTACCAGTAACCAATTCTTTCCTGGTGTTTAATAAAAATAAACACTACCTACTAAAGAAATCTTTCTGAAATGAAGACCAGCACCATCTCAGCTTGCCGATTACAGATAGACAACAAATTATATGTGACATTTTCTAAACTAACCTCAACCTCTTTATTCATGTTTAGACAGTTCTCAGTATGAAAGGRATGAATGAAGAAGACAGGACATCAATCACTGTGGAATATTAGCACCTTAAAGATGTCTTTAGCAGGTCAATAATCTTTTCACCTTAGAAGGACTTTATCAGATCTTGTCTACAGCCTGGATAAAAGCTCTGCATTAAGCACTTCTAACATTGACAGTGTGCCTCCACCACACAAAGCTGTCTCTTCCTTAGGGGACAATCCTCAAGGTCACAATTCTTTGCAGCTTTCCCGGATGACAGAGAAGCATTACCAGGGGCCAAACAAGCTGTCAACACGAACTTTGTCATAGCTCTGATAAAGAAACTGGCAGACAGTGATAATAAGGTCTAATTTCTCTCCTTCCCATGAGAGGTAAATAGATTTCAAATCAGTCTAGAAACCTAGGTGCAGGAAGCCATGTTATCTTTGGCCATTCAAAGGAGAAAAGACTCACTGTAAATTCATCTAAAGGTTCATTGATTTCGATGTCCAGCACTTCATCACTGTACAGCTGCTCCTCCTCTGGCTCCTCCCCATATTCTATTTGGTCTTCTGTCAGCTCTGCGTCATGGCCTTCATACTGTCCTTCCTCTGGGTACTCTTGAGYATACAGTTCTTGTTCCTCAGGTTTATGGTAGGCTAGCTCATCATCTCCTTGTTCATACTCAGATTCCTGTTCTCCGGATTGGTCATTGGTGTTGTCAGATAGTTCAAATGATGTAACTATGCCAGAGGTGGTATTCAGACTGATGGTGACACCCTGAGAACTAGATGACAAAACACAATGAAAGATACACTGAGAGGAAGCTCAAAGCTGCATCATTACCTAAGTAGTTATGAGACTTAATCACAGGTAACAAAATATCCCACTGGGTGAGTGCACTCTTAATCTGTAAAATACAATTGCACTGGATTTCACGTGTGGGCCACTGGCCCACAATGCAGACAGCATCTCCAATTGTCAGCTCTGTTATCTGACTAAAAAATTAAGTCAGCCAGATGAAGAAGCTGCTATGGCTTACAAACACCCAAGGCTAAAACTAAACACTTTGCATTTCCATCTACTTTATAAAATGAAACAGATAGAGACTCTGTCTGGTAGAACTGCTAACAGAAAACAAGACTACTACTCTATACTCAGAAAAGCGTAGAACTGTTTTTAAGATTCCTTTACATTTATCTTTGGTATATGGGATTTTGTATGTGCCCTGCATGTATGCCTGGCTCCCACAGGCCAGAAAAGAGCACAGGACCCCTTAAAACTGGAGTTACAGATGATTGAAGGTGCTGATACAGATGCTGGAAAACAAATGAGAGTCCTCTGGAAGAACACTAAATGCTCTTAATAGCTGAGACATTTCTCCAGTAACCAGAGTTAGAATAGTTAAGAACAATTTGGTTCCCCCTCCCCCNATACAGTTCTTGTTCCTCAGGTTTATGGTAGGCTAGCTCATCATCTCCTTGTTCATACTCAGATTCCTGTTCTCCGGATTGGTCATTGGTGTTGTCAGATAGTTCAAATGATGTAACTATGCCAGAGGTGGTATTCAGACTGATGGTGACACCCTGAGAACTAGATGACAAAACACAATGAAAGATACACTGAGAGGAAGCTCAAAGCTGCATCATTACCTAAGTAGTTATGAGACTTAATCACAGGTAACAAAATATCCCACTGGGTGAGTGCACTCTTAATCTGTAAAATACAATTGCACTGGATTTCACGTGTGGGCCACTGGCCCACAATGCAGACAGCATCTCCAATTGTCAGCTCTGTTATCTGACTAAAAAATTAAGTCAGCCAGATGAAGAAGCTGCTATGGCTTACAAACACCCAAGGCTAAAACTAAACACTTTGCATTTCCATCTACTTTATAAAATGAAACAGATAGAGACTCTGTCTGGTAGAACTGCTAACAGAAAACAAGACTACTACTCTATACTCAGAAAAGCGTAGAACTGTTTTTAAGATTCCTTTACATTTATCTTTGGTATATGGGATTTTGTATGTGCCCTGCATGTATGCCTGGCTCCCACAGGCCAGAAAAGAGCACAGGACCCCTTAAAACTGGAGTTACAGATGATTGAAGGTGCTGATACAGATGCTGGAAAACAAATGAGAGTCCTCTGGAAGAACACTAAATGCTCTTAATAGCTGAGACATTTCTCCAGTAACCAGAGTTAGAATAGTTAAGAACAATTTGGTTCCCCCTCCCCCCAAAAAAAGCATGATATAAATTATAAGCTCTTCTTTAGAAAATCAAAACATTAAATATCTGTGTAAAAGTATATCTCAACATTCAAATAAGTGCTAGTAATAAATATATTTTAAAAATTAACTGATACACCACCAGCTGTGGTAGCTCATCTTTAATGCCAACACTCAGGATGTTGACACAGGAGGATTGACATGAGTCAGAACAGCCTACAATATGATCCTTGTCACAAAAACTAAACTCAACAAACAAGCAATTCGTCAGAGAGCAAAGGGTCTTAAAGCCACAAAACCTGTATTATACGTAATTGTTATCACTACCTTCTAAAGTGTAAACATTTCAAAATAAGAGTTCAAATGCAGGGGCTGGAGATAGGGCTCAGCTGTTAAAAAAAAAAAAAAACACTGATTTGTTCTTCTGGAGAACCCGAGTTCAAGTCCCGGTACCCACATGGTTGCTCATGACCATCTTCTGTACCTCCAGTTTCAGAGGTTCTGACACCCTCTTCTGGTCTCAGAAGACACACAAGTGCTACACAGACATACATTCTGACAAAAAATTTTAATTAAGTTAAATATATGTACGTGTGTATACACACACACACACACACACACACGATTTCAGATTCAAGACTACAAAGTAAATCAGTGCTCAGAGCAGGTAGCCTATACAGCAAAACTGAGCACACCATGGACTTCAAACATCTGGCCAAACTCCAAAGATACATTTCAAGGCCAACTTCACTCAAAAGATCTAAATACAATTCATCATATCAAAGAGAGAATTGGCAAATGCATCTTGCTAGTAGAATAATTTAAAAGCACACTTTCAGTCACAAACCATGTGAAAAAACAGGTTTCAAATCTATGGCCTTCATATGATGTATCTGCAATCACATTTATAACCCAGAAGAATGTGTATATTTTTTCCATGTTTCCTCCTAAAACAGAAAAATGAGTATTTCTAAGTACTCCTCCCAAGTGGTATCAATTAAACACTACCTAAAAAGGAAAACAAAAACAGCAACATTAAATTGCAGTCGCCTGCATCAAGTCAGAGACCACTACCCTCCCGGCAGACAGCACTGAGCTTTCAAACCTTCTCTGAAAGGCATACATGACTGTAAGCCAGTGACCTAGTTATGAGAACAATCTATATGACTTCCACATCAGAATACAACAATATCTCATTCAGAATTTAATTGTATGTTAAAAGTCCAATACCACATTACTCAATTACTCATTATAATTACAAAATATATAAACAATTCTTATCAATTTAATATGGTCCAGTTTTAATAAGCTACTATTGAGTACCTGAAATTTTCTTCATCTTCATTATCACTCTGTAAAAGATCATCATTCAGCTCTTCATCTGACAAATCCGACTGATTCTAATTAAAAGAAGAGATCTAGTTAATCGGTGTCAGTCCCATCAGAAGACTTGTTCCAGGCACAAGCTTACCTTGAAAGGGCTGTTTCTAACCTCCTACTGTTCCGCCTCTTGCCATGCAGGTTTGCTCAGTCTGCCATTGCCACAGACTCTGGAAACCCACATACAGCCCACTGGCTAACCCGAGAAACGCTTAACTCCACAGACAAGCAAATCCACATAAGCATGATGATCACATTTATTATAATTCTAGCACAAAAGAAAAAGGCGTGTAAGACATCCCCAGAAGGGAACCTGTTAACAATGTTTTCTTAACCAAAATAAACAAGAATGGCTGCCTTGCCTGGCACAATGGCATGTCTTTAATCCCAGCACATGGAGACATAGGCAGGCATATCTCTTGAAGTTAAAGGTCAGCTTCAAAAAAGAATGGTAGCCTTAAAATGACTAACAATGACAGAAACAAAAATCTGAAGGTTTTCAACAAGACAAGAGATACAAATCTGATACAACCTGTTTTGAAGGTCACTGGATCGGAAATTAATTCAATTAGAAATATAACTTTGGCTTTCCCAAATAGATGCCATGAAAACGCAAATAGCTCAGGCCCTCCAAAGCTGTCACCACCTCATTAGTATGTAGAAGGTTAGAGTCATCTGTTAGAGTTCTAAATTCTAGGCATATCCTTCCAAGGGCAGACACACACACACACACACACACACACACACACACACACACCTTTAAGTGAAGAAAAACTGACTTGATTTTTTTACTTCTTAAATGAAAAGAAGTATTTTTTATTACGGTGTATTTTTTATTACAATATTTCCAATAATCAATAATAATTCTAGGAAAATATATTAGCACAAAAGACCTTATCTATCTCAACAGACAAATATGCTACCTAAAGCTATGCTTCCAATGCAGCAGGATAGAGCTATAATAAACAGATTTAAAACAAATTTGCTTTAGTGATATAACCAGCCATCCAAACAATCAAGAAAATAGTTCAGGCACAAAGGTCCCAAACAAGGACCACAGAGTGGCAGCAAGTGCTTACAAAATCCTTTGCCCCATCTTCCCMAAAAAAAAWGTCCCCTCCAAAACGCCTAAGAATGAGGACTTTCAATAGGGCAGAATTTTAAAAATGAGGACAAAGGGGTCCTCAAACACTGGCACTTATGACARAGACCCTGTCTTAGGGTTTTACTGCTGTGAACAGGTACCATGACCAAGGCAACTCTTATAAGGACATTTAATTGGGGCTGGCTTACGGGTTCAGAGTTTCAGTCCATTATTATCAAGGCGGGAGCATGGCAGCATCTAGGCAGGCATGGAGCTGAGAATTCTACATCTTGTTCCAAAGGCAAACAGAAGACTGGCTTCCAGGCAGCTAAAACTAGGGTCTATTTTTTGTTAATTTATTTTATTTATGTGAGTACACTGTAGCCATCCTCAGACACACCAGGAGAGGGTATCAGATCCCATTACAGATGCTTGTAAGCCACCATGTGGTCGCTGGGATTTGAACTCAGGATTTCTGGAAGAGCAGTCGGTGCTCTTAACTTCTGAGCTGTCACTCTAGCCCCAAGAAGTAGGGTCTTAAAGCCCACGCCCACAGTGACACACTTTCTCCAACAAGGCCACACCTCCAATAATGGCACTCCCTGGGCCAAGCTTCTTCAAACCACCACAGACTCCTTGGTGTACCAACCTGTCTAGACATGAGGTGTTGTCAGAGTAAAACGGATGGAAGAAGGACCTAGCTCCCCTCAACCACCCTCTTCCTTCCTCAGTTTACAGCCTTACCTTTCAACATATTTAAATCTGATCCTAGATGCTCTGCACTGTCACAAGGGCCTAAATGTCATTCAAATGCGTACTTCTATATATTTCACTAGTTTTCCCAGAAGAGCAGAATCTAGGCACTAGTCCAGTCAGACAAGAGCAATAAACTTCCTAACAAATGCACAACTGGACCTAAGAAAGGTCCAATTGTATCAGAAATCAAATATGAACTAAACAACCATAAATCATTACCATCAGTCACACTGACAAAGATTCTTTTTAAAAGCAGGATCACACCTTTGGAATTTGAGATAAGGGATACCAAGACACTGACAGCTACTAGGAACAAAAGCTAATCAAACATTTCAGGGGCTCTTCCAGAGGTCCTGAGTTCAATTCCCAGCAACCACATGGTGGCTCACAGCCAGCTGTAAGGGGAGCTGGTGCCCTCTCAGTTATGTGTCTGAAGACTACAGTGTACGCATATACAAAGAAAAGAAAAACATTTCCAGGAGGCAACTTGGCAGTAGAATCTTGAAATGCCCATATCCTGAGACCAGAACTGCCCCCTGACAGACTTCCAGATCCCCAAAACAGCTTATCTCAAGTGTCCTTCAAAATAACCTAGACAGTCAGAGTGAGTAAGCAAAGTTGAAGCAAGAGTCCCCTAACTAAGCACTGATGGTGCCAGGTAAAGCCCACTAGAACAAATTAAACCATTCTCTCTTCTTTCTTACACACTTTCATTTCCCCTGAAGAGTCTGATGTAATACATACCTTGGAGTAACCACAGAAACGAAGTAAATGTGACCATGGTAAAAGGAAAGTGCTAGAAGGGAATAGTAGGACACGGGTGCTATAAAGGGAAATGAGAACAGAGGGGACTTTATCTGGGGAGGGGAGAAGATCCAAAGAGGATGACTGAAAATGTTGTAGGGAGATACATCATTTCATGGTTACCTAAAAGGCTAAAAAGACACACATATTCCTGGGCATGGTAGAAGCAGAGGCAGTCTCTTTTAGTTAGAGATGGCCAACCTGATCTACGTAGTGAGTTCCAAGACAGGGTTATATAATGAAACCCTGTCCCAAAAAGCAAAACAAAACAAAAAGCATGCACATATATTGTTGCTGCCTGCAGCTACTGGGAACTAGGTTCCTGGAACGGAAGCAGAGGGATGGATGGGCAAGGGCAAAAAGGACGAGGGCCAGGACGAGGGCCAGGACGATAGGTTACCGATCAAGTTTAATGGAGGGCTGACAATTTAACAGTTTGGGCGAGCCCCTCCTCCCAGACTCCTGTGTAAGTTCCAAGAACTGATCTGGCTCTTCGTTGGGTGCTGGCTCCACTGCTCAGGGCAGCTGGGCGGGTCACCTTCTTAATTCAGGAATTCGTAGATCTGGAGGAACTTCACCTTCACACTGAGCACTCCACCCTACGTGAAGCAGGATCCTGAATAGCACAGGAATCCCTGCTCAACAAAGGCTGGGAGAGGAAGTTCACTTTGACCAAYGTCAAGTTCCTGCCTTGGGGCATGACATCCCAGTATGGCTCTGTACAATATATAGGAAGTATCCATATACATATATAAAGAATTTGAATAGAATTGCTCCCCTGGGGTGCTAATGCTCCCGAGAATCATGGACTATCTAACCCCCCTGAGGTCAGGGACTCCAAAGACCCTCAAACAATGCCTGCAGGCGCCATCACCTTCGGCTTAACACTTAAAGACAAGACCCTATTGCTAAAACATCACACACTGCCAAAAGAGAACTCAAAGGAGTCAAGTTAGGAGCCTGAAAGCCCCCTCCCTGAAAAATTGTTTTCATGAATCTAAAGATGCTATATAAGCTGCCAAGAGAGCAAAGTAATTAAAAGTTTTACCCAGCTGTTAAGCCTACAAATTACAACAGTGACCAGCATGGCAATATACAGCCAAGAGTGCAACAGTGACTTGTATCTCCAGGGTAACCAACAACCACCTAATTAGACTTAAGGCCTACTCAATTGGAGAAAACTCATGCAAAAGAACTGTCCAACTAGCCAATTAGTCTGTAGTTGGTGAAGTCATGGACCCTAGAGGAAGACCTACATCTGCTTTCCTGAACCAGTGTGTCTTAGTTAGGCTTTCTATTGCTGCGATGAAACGACATTGCCAAAAAGCAAGTTGGGGAGGAAAGGGTTTATTTGGCTTACACTTCCACATCATAGTCCATCATTGAAGGGAGTCACAGAGACTCAAATAGGGCTGGAACCTGGAGGCAGGAGATGATGCAGAGGTCATAGAGGAGTACTGCTTACTGGCATGCTCCCAGAGCTTGCTCAGCCTGCTTTCTTTAGAACCCGGGACCACCAGCCCAGGGATGGATGGCACCATCCACAATGGGATTGGCCCTCTCCATTCAATCACTAATTAAGAAAATGCCTTACAGCTGAATCGTATGGACGTATTTTTCTCAAAGCTCCCTCCTTTCAGATAACTCTAGCTTGTGCTGACACAAAGCCACCCAGCACATAGTGTAATCCCAATTTCATCCTTTAAATAAACAAACAAACAAACAAACAAACCTACCCTTTTGTTCACAAGTAAGTGTAGCTCTCACCCCTCACCAAAAAGGCTTCTTTTGGCAGCTGACCAAGACCATTACAGAACTCTACAACTGGTCAAAATGTGGAAAACAATTGACTATGGGGTACAGCTGATACATTTACTACACAAACCCTACACCAAAGGCTCAGGAACATCTAGGATGTAGGCATAATATTATTGTGTACTGTGTAAAAATTATCCTAGTGTTATTCAAATGCTAGTTTCTAAGGCCCCATATCTGGTTACAAAACACTGCTCCTCAATTATTGCAGCTGGTAAATAAAGAAGCTGATCAGCCAAAGACTGGTCAGGGGAGAGAGAATAGAGCTGGACTCCCAGACAGGAGAGGAGGAAAACAGAGGAAGGGGGAAATCCCCATGGGGAAATACTCCAGGGGAAACCAGAAGAAAATAACTGGAACCCAGAGAGCCAAAGCAGAATTGAAATGCAAGTATAACTGGGATTTTGACTAGGAAGTAGCCAGATTAGCTTAGAGGATTAAAATATAGTAATATTGCTCTTTTATTGTAAAGCTTGATGAATAAATATAATAGTCTAGTCTCAAATATTTGGAAGCTAGCTGGGTTAAGAGAAAAACTTCAACAAACATTTATATAGCCATTAACACTGGGAAGAGAGGATAAGAAAACTGTAACAGCCAGTGGACCAGAACATTAATGATGAGACATGTCTCATAGATACA
>BDUI01009911.1:9600-20640 GCA_002335545.1 Apodemus speciosus | reverse complement strand
AACCTAGCCCTCTAAAATTACAACCCTCAAACTTCCTTGGCTAAAAACTAATATACTGCCCTCGAATTTTATTTGTGTGGATACTTATCAGTTTTTACTATTTTTTAAAGTTTTAAATGAGAGTCTTAACCCAAGCCATCAATGTCAAGTATTCACATGCCAGTCTCTGAAAATCCCAATCCACATTAATCCACATTTGTGAAAAACAAATGGAAAATGAAAATATTATCTTCATCTTTTAAAAACAGCTTTGACCCAAGAGTTCCCATAACAGAGACTCACAAATAAAACGTTAAGTTTTTACCTTCTCTAATCAAGTAAGGCAGATAAAATGTATTTTAAACATTTAACTAGAAAGCCTCGAATATGCATGTTAAAAAAAAATCATCTATATAAGCTGGCAATGACATATACCACACATACCACATCCTGCCAGAAATGGCATTCTGGATGTAGTCTTTGTCCTTTGGTTTTTCATTTTATCATACAAACATTGTGGTACTGAGGTCAAAATTCCTAAGCAGGGTTGTTTAACATGCCCCCCCCCCAACACACACACACACACACACACACACACACACACACATCTGTAAGCATCACAAAACACCTCTGGAATCTGTACAATAGTTCAAGTGTCTATAGCCAGAACTAGCTGGCAAATGCTATTGTTGTCCACATTTTACTATGAGGGTCTTCTTTTATCCAAGTCCTGAAACGTCATTTTTTTATTGTTCCACATCTCTTAGAAAACCCTCATTCAACAAAGCGTGTTTTTACTTATACCTGGTTAGTCTTCCCATATCGTTTACGATTGCAAAATGAAAATACTCAAGCAGCTGGTTCAGTAACTAACCCTTTGTACACGGTGGTCTTCACCCCTTTCAAGCACACTGCCAAACACAGGGTTTCCTTAGATAATAGGTTTATTTAAAGCACTCTAATAAGCCGCGAAATTCTTCTTACATTGAGTGGACTGTTTGCCGCTGCCCAGGGGGGAATCTTCCAGGACGACTGGAAAGCGCCAGGGCCGCCCGACCCCGACCCCCTAGCCCCGACCCCGTCGCGGGCCCGCCGCCGACCTCGCGGCGCCGCCTCGGGCCTAACGCTCCGCGCTCCCGGCCTGAACAGCGCCGGCAGGCCGGGGGCGGCTCCAGCTGTGACGGGGCAGCAGGAAGGCCCTACATAAAGGCTGCCCGGTCTACGGCCCCCGCCGCGGCCCACATACCTCCAGTGCCTGCTCCTCCGCCCGCGCCCAGGGCGGCCGCCATGGTGGTCCCCGGGCCCGGCCTTCAGCCGTCCCCCGAGCCCCTGGCGGGCCGACGGCTCGGGTGCGGGCCGGGGAGGCGGGGGAGCGGCGAGGGCCGGCGGCCGCGAGCGAGCAGAGGCGAGGCCCGCGCGTCGCGGTCCGCAGCGGACCCTCGCCTCCGCAGGAAGAAAACAACGCTACGGCAACATGGCCGCGCCGCGGTGCACGCCGGGAGGAAGGCGGGCGGAAAAGCCAGCCGGCGGCGGGCGGACGCCCAAGGTCCCTGGAGCCTGACCGCCAGCGAGTGCCCAGCGGCGCGCGCTAGAAAGAGCAGCGCACAGAGACGGCTTTGGACCGACGAGAAGGCCGAGGCTCCAGGCGGAACGAGTGTGGACGGCCGATGGCCGTAAGTCGAGCCTGAGGCTGTCATAAATCGCCTTGCAGCAGTCGGCGCCGTTGCGCTTTACGACGGCTAAGCCGCCGTCGCAAGTGGAACTGAAGCGCGGCCGGAGTCGGTAACGGCTGAGTCTGGCTTCCGCGCCACCCGGCTTCAGGCGCGCGAACGCTGCGTTGACGCACGCGCACTCGCTGGCGGTAGCCGCCCTGCGTAGGGTCTAGGGAAAGGGAAGGAGGTGTGTTGCGGTGGGACAGGGCGCGGGGATGCAACTGGGTACCAGGACTTCAGAGACCGACTCCAGAGCATCCCAAAGCAAGCCCCCAAGCCTACGCCTAGAAGAGGAGGTTTCGGGCAAGAGTGAGCTGGGAAGGCCGAGGAGCAGCTCAGGTGGGGCCCTGGAGAGGCCCGGCATGGAGGCTGGTCACCGCTCAGTGAGAATTCCAGACACAGCATCTAATTCCCAGGAAGTCATAGGGAGCTGAAAGAATGTCTCCTGTGAAATTCAACTTTTAGGTGATTGAAATTTTTCCTCGTAAAATGTTGGAGATGTTTATCCCTGCTTTATAGGTAATGTTCACTTAAGAAACAGATATGCACAATGATATTATTTCATAATACTTTATAACATATTACATATAAAAAAGACATGTATCTCAGTTATAGCAAATGAAGATTAAATTACTCAGTCAAAAGCTACTGAATCTGCACTTCCAATGAATGAATCAGGATTTCAATTCTGTCTGCCTTGACTCCAATCTCATGCTCTAACCTAGCTATGGCCTTAAGAAAGTAGTTTTCTCAGTTTCACCTAAAACTGAAATTCTCCAGGACAGGAAATTAAACATTTTTGTAATTCACCAGGAAAAACATTTAGCCTGTATGTAAGAACACCTAATATTTAGAGATGTGATCACTTGCTGTGAGTACAAATTTAATCACCCCCTTTTTCTCATCACTTCCATTCAACTCTCCAACTTCCTCTAGAAACCTGTTGAAGGCTCAGTGTCAACCAGGAAACCAAACTGTAATGCTTGTAGTAAAAATAGTGCAATGCTTCTGGCTTCAGAGCACCAAACAGTCCTTAAACACCTCCCATCCATTTATGCTCTCCTACATGAAGTTACTAACTAAATGTGAGGGTTTAAAAATGAGTTCTCAGAGCTGTCAGATACACTGATTCCTATAGGTCAGTAGCTTTCAAGCCAAGAAGGCTCCTGCCCCTCAGTAAGTACCTAGGTGTCCTGGGAGACACACCATACCTTCATTGACTCCTAACACCCAAATCTTAGCTTTTGAATCCTATTCTCCAAAAAAAAATAATTTCTATTTGAAACACTTCAGTTATGAGTGAATAAAAATGTGTACCTACAGAATGAAGTAGGAGAACAGAATGTCTTTTGTTGTAATCAAAGATGTCTACCTGACACCCAGTGCAGTCATTGACCTGCTAATAAAGACTTTATATTGGCTTAAATAARCAAATAAAATGGAATAGTGAAGGAAAGCACAAGAAGAGCAGAAGTAGTCTGTAAGTCATGGAGTGATCATTTGCTGTATACTATATGCTTCCATAAGTGCCGTACATTTTGCTATTTAAAAAGTGGGACGAGTGAAGATTAATCAAAAGCCACTGAATCTGCACTTCCAACAAATGAAACAGGATTTCAACTCTATGTCTGCCTTGACTCAAATCTCATGCTCTAACATACCTATGGCCTTAAGAAAGTAAGGTTTTCTAACAGGAGAAAGAAATGGAATTCAGCGATCGATCAGTTCAACAAGGAGAGATGCTTTCTACATCTACATTTTCTTGTCTGCCCCAGGTGCCTGCTGTCACGTCTTTCCTTCCATTATGAACTCTCCCTCTGGAATCATAGACCCAAATATATCTTTTCATATGTAAAAAAAAAAAGTCTATGAGTTAGTTGTGGAGAAAGAAACTCCTACTGAAAGATGGTCTATGCAGGTGTGTAATCTTTAAAAGCATCACATTTGTGAAAGTCTGGGAAAAACAGGTAGGTAGAGTTCTTGGCTAAAGAAGAGTCGTGAACACCAAGTACAGCCCAAGACTGGAATGGCTCTCCCAGAGTGAGGCTTATCAGTGGGACAGCTTGTGAAACAAGGAAGGCCACAGGGTCAGAGAGGCGGACTAGGTAAGTTTACTGCCTGATTTTGATTGTTGTGGTTGGAAAGTAAGGGTGCTTTTGCATAATAAACATAAAGGTGAGGATGTATAGCTACTCAGAATTCACAGTGATGCATTCAACCAGAACATGGAGTTAGATGGCTTGGTGGTTAAAAGCATATACTGTGTTTGCAGAGAACTAGTGTTCAAGTCCTAGTGCCCATGTCAGGCCACTCACGACCACCTATAACTCCAGCTCCAGGGGATCTGATGCCCTTTTCTGGAGTTTTGAGTGCACCTACACATGTGTACATACCCACACATATCTTCTATGTCAGAAATGTACACAGTTCAGAAGACCATTGTTCCCAAGCTAACAATTGAGAAAATGTGCAATTCACCTGACCCAAGAGATCAAGATTTGAAAGCAACCAAGTAACTGAAAATCTGGGGTAAGACACCTTTAAAGGATTAGGACTTTGTCAAGGGTATTCACTTGCCTATAATAGACACAGCCAGCTCCATATACACTGGAATACAAGTCAGCCAAAATGGTTAATGAACTTGTAAATGCCATGTGTGAAATATGAGTTTGGAGCCCCTAGCCATAGAGTAGAAACACTGGCTCCCTTTTATGCTTCTCCATAAGCTGTACCATGTACTCATGAAAGTTAGAGAGGATCCCGAGGCTGCCCATCACTGTGATAGCTGATTTAAGGAATTTCACCCACAGCTCCTTTTTCATCCTTCTGAGAAGATTCTGAATCTTCATGGGGGGAGCAAAAACTGAAGCCATGGGGCAATGAGGAAAACCAGTTTCACTGTGAAAAGAGCACAGAGAAAACTACAGACAGAAGAACACATACTGGTCCAGCACAATAGGTGAAGTAGGAAAGCCCAAATGGGGAATGGCTAGGGATGGGNTGTCTTGAAACTCACTCTGTAGACCAGGCTGGCCTCGAACTCAGAAATCCGCCTGCCTCTGCCTCCCAGAGTGCTGGGATTAAAGGCGTGCACCACCACCGCCCGGCTGAAAATTATTTTAAGTTGAGATAAAACTGGAACACTAAATTAATGACTGGTTTCCTTATGAGGAAAAGGAAATTTGTAGACAAGACATAACACAGAGAAAGGCCCATGTCAGAGCAGACAGTGAGGCTTCTAGACAAGTATTCCCAGAGTATGATATCCAGACCCCCCCAGAGACTTTCTAGTCTTCTGACTGTAAGAAACTTCCTATCAAGCTACCCTCTTTATGGTGTTCAGATATACAGACTTGTATCTTCTATCTGAATCTAGGAGGTTCTTAGCCTTTGTCTGCTGTCCCTGTGATATCCTGGGCAGGGTATGCACATGTGTTAAGGCACACACCTCATGGTATCTCACATGCTTTTCCCTGCTTCTCCATTAAATGGATACTCTTATAGACCTACACACTTGCTTCCACRTTCAACACTAAATTGAGTATCTGTTATCACCCCATCCAAAGCTCAGGGACTATCTTAGAAAAGGGGGCACAAAGAATTTAAGAGCCAGAGAAAGAGGTTGTCTTCTCCAGACATGACTAGGCACAGCACTCACAACTCACAGCAGTTACAATTACCTCACAAGACTAGACTGTTCAACACTGTATCAAGGATGGGGGAGGAGCTTATAAAACTTCAGCCCTTCCTGAGGGTTTATAGGCAGTTAATGCAGTTAAGCAGGAAGGACTCAAGAGGACAACCTCCAGCCCCATGAAGATCTACTGTAGTTAGCTAATGGTTGCTGGAGGGTAATTTTCTTCAATGCTACAGCCACCACCGTTAGGCTGCCTGTTCTCCTGTGTGAAAAAAAGAAAAAAAGAAGTCCCTCACCCATGTTCACATAACCAACCCCAACTAAACTCGAGTCACCAAAAACCGAAAAAGACATTTAAAAGGTAGATTAGCTAGGAGGATGATCCGTAGAAGTAAAAGGATTACATATGGTAATGAGGGTTAAATATGATAAAATGCATTACACACTGTATAAAAAAATGCTGCAATACTAAAACCTACTTATTAGCATGCTACTAAAAGTGTAACAGAATTAATTTGAAAATATAAAATACTATAAAAAAGACTAAAACTGACATTTCAATTTCTAAAATGCTTTAAAAGGTGCAATGATAGAAGAAATATCTATCCCCTGTGTAGTTTCATAGTCAAGTATTCTTYCAACACTTAATACTTTCCAAACTCCCCAGAATTTCCTCTAAGAGATGAGGACATCTCTCACCACCACTGTACTGGACTTGGTATTGGAAGGACAGCCAATACTTTCTATTCAAGTACCTGACTTCCAAAAAAGAGAGACACAAATGAAGATTCAACAGGTACAACTATATAATTAGAAAAATCAAATCTCTAAATTATTAAAACCAGAGTCCAACTAGTTGTAACTATCTCAATTATCAGTTAGCGTTCTGTCAATTTGACACAAGATAGGGTCATCTTGGAAGGAACACATTTGAGAAAAATGCCTTCATCAGACTGACCTGTAGCCAAGTTACAGAGCATTCTTTTGACTGATTTTTGATGTGGGAGGGCCCAATCTACTGGGGCAGTAGTGATSCAAGAAAGCACGCTGAGCAGCAAGTCATAGGGAGAGCAAGCTGAGAAGMAGCATTCTTCCAAGACCTCTGCATCAGGTCCTACCTTGAGTCTTGCCCTGACTGATGGACAGTATAAGCTAAAATAAACCCTTTCCTCGCCAAATTGTTTTCAGTCAAGATGTTTTACAGCAACAGAAACCCTGTAATATACAAAGGCAACAGGGGAGCTTTTGTATTATAAAACACTAAGAAATCTGAGAATGTAAAGGTTGAAAAAAAAAAAAAAAAAAAACTAGGGCTAGAGAGATGGCTCAGTGGTTAAAAGTTCAATTCCCAGCAACCACATGATGGCTCACAACCATCTATAACGAGTTCTGATGCCCTCTCTGGTGTGTCTGAAGACGGTAATAGTGTACTCACATATATCAAATAAATACATCCTTTAAAAAAAAAAAAAAAGAAAGAAAGAAAGAAACACACCTTTCAGAAATTACGTTAACAACCCTATCAAAATCCAAGTCACAATACCAACAGAATTCTGTACAGACTCCTGGATGGTGATTATAACGTTCATTGTTTTTAATGTACCTGGTTAATCAAAAAACATTCTGAAAAGTACATGCCGTGTAACAAGAACATGTGCATAGGGCATGCTAATAAGCCATAATATTTAAAAGCTACTAACTGGAAACCCTACATAACAGAAGGATGGGCTTCGGTACATGGAGCCACAGAAGGCCCAAAACAAGACCTTTTCAGTTCTACAAAGGCATGTGACAAGGAAAGAGAAAGTGACACGGAGAAATCTTAGAGAGGAAAATATTCAAGAACAGATATCCGTCAAAAGGTAAAGCAAAAACTTCCACAATGAGCTTAAAGCAAGGTCACAGGGAAGACCAAAGGGCCAATCATCAAAACAAGAACTTAGAAACAAGAAATACATTTGCTGCCAATATTTAAAAAGTGAATGCATGAACACATAATTACAAGGCAYATAAAGATTCATTTGAGCACTATAAGTAATATAAAATACAGCACTGAGGCTACTTTTCCCATATACATTAGCAAAAATTCAGACTCATTTAAAAGAGAAAGGGAATATTTGACTGATAGAATGACAGAATGGTACTGAGTGTTGAAGATGACTAGAAAGTAGCTACCCAAACTCTCCATATATATGCCTCAGAGAGCCCAATCTTAAAGTTATCCATCTTCAGACATCAGCACAAGACCCTAGAATGAAAAAGAGAAATAAACAAAGATGCTCCTGAAATACTAATGGTAGATGAATGCATCTCTAACCTACAGACAGAAAAGAAATGGTTCTCAAGTGAACAAGCAAACCYAGAATTATACACATTCTATCCACACCTTTCAAGGTGGTTATGTATACAACAGATCCTTCCTATCTGAAAAGCTACACTCAAGGACTGGGAAGATGTCTCAGTTAATCAAGTATCTGCCACACAAGCATAAAGATCTTGTCCAGATCCCCAGTACCCACATAAAAAAAAAAAAAAAAAATGGACCAGAAGCTTTTGAGTCCATTACCTCTATGTTAAAGACGGAAGATGGAAGAGTCAGGGAATCCCTCTGGCTTACAGGCCAGCCAGACAGCCTAGCTCAAATAGATTAATTCCATGTTCAGTGAGATCCTGTCTCCAAGAGGTGAAGAGTAATAACTGTCCTCCACACACCCAGACATACACCTACACACACTCATATGAACACATATATAATATGTGTGCAGGGTGTCACAAACATACCTTATAGTCACTGTAAATTCATTTTAACTTGCTAGACACAGTAGAACTGAACCTGTCTGGCCACTGAGGTAACATTAAACTGACAAAAAAACAACAAAAACAAAAACCTAATTCATGAGTTTAAGCAACATCAAAATGTTGATAAATGTTGACAGTAGACTCATTCTCTTTACTATTAGGTATGTCTAAAATTTCTTAATCTTTTTCTTTAGTAAAACTGACCCAAGAAACAAGATTTTACAAGTACATTTTATTTTCCTCACCTATAAAACCAGTGTATTAATGTCCAAGATCACTGTTAAATTGTAAGACACGCATCCTAACCCAGTTCATAAGCTGTTTTATGAACTGTTAGGTCTTAACATACACATCAGCTGGAGGGTTTTTGCTAAAGTTTTTGTTCTGGCTTTTCATTTTACACTGCAAAGCAAGCACTAAACCTTGAAGCTTATTATTTGCTCTACAATGTGGCCTTAAAGACCAACTTCTGCATTTATGCTAATCTCCAATGTGCATGTTACAGGTGTAATATTCTTTTACCCAGCAAGGCCCCATGCTTCTTCCCCTACCCTTCCCTGGCAACGGCTACTATCTAAAGTTACAGGCATGCTTCATCCCTGTAAGTACCTAAGTCTCACAACGACAGAATTGTACCTCTGTGATTATCTATTTTGGCCACCTAGAGATTCCATTAGTTTCTGATTACAGTCTAGACATGAAAATATGACTACTACCACTACCACCACCAACAACCCCACCCCTCACTCCCAAACACCAACCCCTTACAATATTGAGATAATTTTAAACTGACAATTCTGGGACAATTAATGAATTAAGTTTAACAATCCAGTTAGATTAGGCCACAACCAGGTTTTGTTGAGCAACGGGATAAAAAGAGACTCTCACTATGCAGCCCAGGTGGCCTCAAACTCAAATCCTTCCACCTCAATTTCCCAAGTGCTGGGATTAATAACCCATGCCAGGTTCACAGCAGCCTTTTAATGTAATGAAACTGAAGTCAGAGTACACACTAGAACAACCCATGAAATTTGTGTAGTACTAAACCACAATGTCAGTGTGAGATCTAACTGTAAAACTCTGAAAGCCACTGTGCTAGGTGATATGCTAAACTGAGGTGTCAAGTAAGCAAACTATAGATATAAAGAAGGTATTACCTACAATGTAAATATTTCCAGTGTAAGTGTTTTGTTGGTTCTACAGCAAACATTACAGATCTAATGGACAAGAGAAAGGGTGCTGTTTTCTTTTAAATGAAATATTTCAATCTCTAACTCATTTATCAAGTATTTGCTGAACACATGTACAAGGTCAGGAACTTGGGGTGCATGGCATTACAGGCAGACATGCTTGTCCTCACAGGCCTTAAAAAAAAGAATTTACAGATTGAGATAATTGTTCAAGAGAAACCAAGCTACTAGAGGGAGAGGGAGGCATTGAAGTAGCAAACAGATAAATAGAAACCAATGATTTCTCTAGGAAGACCTCCTCCCTCAGGAGCCGGAACATGCTGGGTCAGGAGACAGTTACAGGATATTTGATCACACTGTGAACCCCAAGATTGTGTTACTTAGTGGAAAAAAAAAAAAACTTATTTCTAGTTGTGTTGTATCTCAGCCTTAGCACACACCTTTAATCCCTCTGCTGGAATAGACATGCCCTTAGTACRCACTAAGAGGGGGGAGGGGGAGAGAGAAGAGGGAGAGGGGAGAGGGAAAAGAGGAGAAAAGGGAGAGAAGAGGAAAGAGGCAGTTTGACTGGGAGTTTTACAAAGACAGGTTGAAGAGAGAACAAGCCAGAGAATGAGAAGGAACCAGATTAGAAGAGATTGCTAGAGTTAGTCTGTGGCCAAACAGAGCAATTCAGAAAAAGCTCAGAGAAGCCAGATTGAATCAGCTTGAGAAGAGTTTGAGCCAGAAGAGCTAAGTTAAACCAGCCAAGGTTCAGAAAGAACTAGAATGGATGAACTGACTCAGCAATAAGTCTCAGAGGCTTAAAACGTTCTAAGCCTAGATAAGATTGGGCAGAGGCTAGAAGCTTCCAGGACTAGGCCTAGGTTAGCAGAGGAGGCAGTGAGCCTCAGAGATGACAAGTACCAGTAGGGGTATAAAGATACTTTTACAACACAGCCCCTACTGGGCAAGAAAGTGCACTSAACATGGGGTGAGGAGCAAGCAGTTCCAGGACAGCAGAGCTGCCGAGAACCAGGGTGAACAGTCAAAAGAACTTGCCTACTTTCCCAAGGAGTTTGGACTGAGTCTAAGCAAGGGGAATGCTGGCAAGATGGTAAGACGGAAAAAAAAATTCCAAACTTCAAAAAAACAAAAAAAAACAACCTAGCCCTCTAAAATTACAACCCTCAAACTTCCTTGGCTAAAAACTAATATACTGCCCTCGAATTTTATTTGTGTGGATACTTATCAGTTTTTACTATTTTTTAAAGTTTTAAATGAGAGTCTTAACCCAAGCCATCAATGTCAAGTATTCACATGCCAGTCTCTGAAAATCCCAATCCACATTAATCCACATTTGTGAAAAACAAATGGAAAATGAAAATATTATCTTCATCTTTTAAAAACAGCTTTGACCCAAGAGTTCCCATAACAGAGACTCACAAATAAAACGTTAAGTTTTTACCTTCTCTAATCAAGTAAGGCAGATAAAATGTATTTTAAACATTTAACTAGAAAGCCTCGAATATGCATGTTAAAAAAAAATCATCTATATAAGCTGGCAATGACATATACCACACATACCACATCCTGCCAGAAATGGCATTCTGGATGTAGTCTTTGTCCTTTGGTTTTTCATTTTATCATACAAACATTGTGGTACTGAGGTCAAAATTCCTAAGCAGGGTTGTTTAACATGCCCCCCCCCCAACACACACACACACACACACACACACACACA
>BDUI01009907.1:18780-29472 GCA_002335545.1 Apodemus speciosus | reverse complement strand
CCTGCCTCTGCCTCCCAAGTGCTGGGATTAAAGGCGTGTGCCACCACCGCCCGGCTCATCTTTTCTTTTTTGGCCCATTCTAAAATTGTCGTTATCAGTTATCAGTGCCTAAAACTTCTAGATGATGTTCAGTGGAATCTAAAGACATAAATAAGCATAAAATTAGTAAAGTATACTGAAGCTAGTTCAATTCATCTGTAGGTATGAGTAAATGGCAAATGTGCCAAAGAGTGTAGGCACCTATGAACAGTAAAACTGAATTCCCTCAGTGTTTAAAAAAAAAAAATGTCGTGTAATAATACCATACTGGCACTGTGTAAATGCAGCTATGAATTGTCTGCTACTGTCTTAGGCATTGAAAATAAGAACCAATCACAATGTCCCCCAACTGGTGGGAAAGAGAAAACAGTCATTGCCATGCAGTGTGAAAGTGTAATATTGCAGAAGATACATGCATCCAAAGATTATTAAGATTTGGTGGTCACAAAGCCAAAGGAACCCTATAGGAGATTATAAATCAGATATTCATGGCTTAAATGCTTTTGAAAAATATACCAAATTGAGCCAATCCTCCTCCTAATGTCTGAAGCACATACAAAGGTACAATAGAGAATAGCCTACTTACCTTTTTGGAAACTGTAAACCATTTGTCATGGCTATGATGGAAAGGGGCACTGCAGACATCACTATTCTGTAAGTGGACATCCTATCCATCCACCTGCAGCATGTGGGCTCTTTAGTGATTTGTGTGTTGGAGTCCCCCTAATTTGCAATCTAAATTGCAGCATGAATTGATGGTCTAATTATATTCTAATATCCATGGAGAACTGTCATTCTTGGTCAGGAATATGTGTGTTGCACAACCGACTTTCAGCTATGCATCTTTACATCTACCCAACTTTCTTGCAAACACTTAAAAAAAAACTGACACTGAAGAAGCTGATGCAATTTCTTAGGAAATGCAATTACTAAGATGTCTTACTGCTAAAAGGATAAATTAAGTTCCTTCTTTATTCCCTCATTTCTATGTCATCTTCTTTTACCCCTGTCAAAGGCAGTTTCAGTGTGTACCAAAATAAGTAACTCAGTCTATTTGAAAACCCTTTGATTATAGGATTGTGTTGCCTTTATACCTGTGTCTAGGTAGCTGGCAGAGAGGCTTGCCTACAAATGACTGATGAACAGAGCAATCAATCAACCGGCTCATCTGATTGAATCATTGAGGACAAGTGGAAGCATGTCTTCATGTCTACACTTCATGTCTACAAGTGCTGTTGACCCAGCCAGTTGAAGCAGAGGACAATATTGTACATTATCTGCAATGTTGATGATCTAAGATTCTAAAACATGTAAGAAACCATAGACATCAGTCTTTACATACGTCTAACAAAAACAAAGTAATGACAAAGTAATACAAGTTTCAAAAATGCACTTCATTCCCACATACGCAATTGGGAACATGCATTTTCTTGCCTAAGAAGCCCAAAGTTTCTGAGTTGAATAATTCATTCCTTCACTAATAAGTGGGCTTTCAGTGAAGTTTTTTACAAGGATCACATCACCAAATCATGTTCCAAGGCTGCACTGGAGAACAGAGTTCACACTTTTTTCCTGTTTCTCTCCAATCTCTGTGGCCATAGCTATATCACATGACTAGAACAAAGTCAGTAGAGTTTGAATTAACCCAAGTGGTACTGCCATCAGCTAATCAAGACCCATCTCACAGTGTAGCCTGGGGGCGGGTCTCAGTGTCTTTTAGGAGCTTGACTTAAGAAAGGAATCTGAATCAGGAGGCTGGAGGGTGAGACACAGCAAGATGGGCTATGAAATGAGTAACAGCAGTATTCACAATGCTCAATAACCTTATTTTCATCTCACTAGCTCATATAAACAAAGGACCAAATGTGTTTTCTACACATAGCAGATCACTATATTTACTATTTTTCCCTCTCTCTTTTTTATTTAAATTTATTTATTTACTTATTTTTTTATACTCCATATTTTATCCCCCACCCAGTTCACCCTCCAACTGTTTCACATCCCATACCTCCTCCCTACACCCCTGTTTCCTCATGGATGTCCCCACCCCAACCCCACCTGACCTCTAAACTCCCTGGAGCCTCCAGTCTCTTGAGGGTTAGGTGCATCATCTCTGAATGAACACAGACCGGGCAGTCCTCTACTATATGTGTGCTCCAGGCCTCATATCAGCCGGTGTATGCTGCCTGTTTGGTGGTCCAGTGTTTGAGAGATCTCAAGGGTCCAGGTTAATTGAGACTGCTGGTCCTCCTATGGGGTCGCCCTTCTCCTCAGCTTCTTCCAGCCTTCCCTAAATCAGGACAGGAGTCCTCTACTTCTGTCCRTTGGGTGGGTACAAATATCTGCATCTGACTCTTTCAGCTGCTCTTTTAGTCTTCTGGAGKGCAGTCATGCTRGGTCCCTTATTGTGAGCGCTCCACAGCCTCAGTAATAGTGTYAGGACTTGGGACCTCCSCTTGAGCTGGATTCTACTTTGGGCCTATCTCTGGACCTTCTTTTCTTCAGGCTTCTCTTCATTTCCATCCCTGTAATTCTTTCAGAAAGGAACRCTTATGGGTCWGRGTTGTGACTGTGGGATGGCTCCCCTCTCCCTCATTTTATGCCCTATCCTCCTGCTGGAGCTGGGCTCTAAGTTCCCTCTCCCTACTGTCTGGCATTTCATCTAAGGTCCCTCCCTTTGAGTCCTGAGAGTCTCTCACCTCCCAGGTCTCTGGTGTATTCTGGAGGGTCCCCCCTACCTCCTATCTCCTGAGGTTGCCTGTTTCCATTTTTTCTGCTAGCTCTCGGGGCTTCAATCCTTTTCCCTCACCCAATACCAGCCAATAGTGGCACATGGCTTTTAATTCCAACACTCAAAAGACAGGCAGAGTTCAAGGACAGTCTGGTCTACAGCATGAGATCCAGGCCACCAGGGCTATCAGAGGACCTTGTCTTAAAAAAAAAAAAANGCTCATCTGATTGAATCATTGAGGACAAGTGGAAGCATGTCTTCATGTCTACACTTCATGTCTACAAGTGCTGTTGACCCAGCCAGTTGAAGCAGAGGACAATATTGTACATTATCTGCAATGTTGATGATCTAAGATTCTAAAACATGTAAGAAACCATAGACATCAGTCTTTACATACGTCTAACAAAAACAAAGTAATGACAAAGTAATACAAGTTTCAAAAATGCACTTCATTCCCACATACGCAATTGGGAACATGCATTTTCTTGCCTAAGAAGCCCAAAGTTTCTGAGTTGAATAATTCATTCCTTCACTAATAAGTGGGCTTTCAGTGAAGTTTTTTACAAGGATCACATCACCAAATCATGTTCCAAGGCTGCACTGGAGAACAGAGTTCACACTTTTTTCCTGTTTCTCTCCAATCTCTGTGGCCATAGCTATATCACATGACTAGAACAAAGTCAGTAGAGTTTGAATTAACCCAAGTGGTACTGCCATCAGCTAATCAAGACCCATCTCACAGTGTAGCCTGGGGGCGGGTCTCAGTGTCTTTTAGGAGCTTGACTTAAGAAAGGAATCTGAATCAGGAGGCTGGAGGGTGAGACACAGCAAGATGGGCTATGAAATGAGTAACAGCAGTATTCACAATGCTCAATAACCTTATTTTCATCTCACTAGCTCATATAAACAAAGGACCAAATGTGTTTTCTACACATAGCAGATCACTATATTTACTATTTTTCCCTCTCTCTTTTTTATTTAAATTTATTTATTTACTTATTTTTTTATACTCCATATTTTATCCCCCACCCAGTTCACCCTCCAACTGTTTCACATCCCATACCTCCTCCCTACACCCCTGTTTCCTCATGGATGTCCCCACCCCAACCCCACCTGACCTCTAAACTCCCTGGAGCCTCCAGTCTCTTGAGGGTTAGGTGCATCATCTCTGAATGAACACAGACCGGGCAGTCCTCTACTATATGTGTGCTCCAGGCCTCATATCAGCCGGTGTATGCTGCCTGTTTGGTGGTCCAGTGTTTGAGAGATCTCAAGGGTCCAGGTTAATTGAGACTGCTGGTCCTCCTATGGGGTCGCCCTTCTCCTCAGCTTCTTCCAGCCTTCCCTAAATCAGGACAGGAGTCCTCTACTTCTGTCCRTTGGGTGGGTACAAATATCTGCATCTGACTCTTTCAGCTGCTCTTTTAGTCTTCTGGAGKGCAGTCATGCTRGGTCCCTTATTGTGAGCGCTCCACAGCCTCAGTAATAGTGTYAGGACTTGGGACCTCCSCTTGAGCTGGATTCTACTTTGGGCCTATCTCTGGACCTTCTTTTCTTCAGGCTTCTCTTCATTTCCATCCCTGTAATTCTTTCAGAAAGGAACRCTTATGGGTCWGRGTTGTGACTGTGGGATGGCTCCCCTCTCCCTCATTTTATGCCCTATCCTCCTGCTGGAGCTGGGCTCTAAGTTCCCTCTCCCTACTGTCTGGCATTTCATCTAAGGTCCCTCCCTTTGAGTCCTGAGAGTCTCTCACCTCCCAGGTCTCTGGTGTATTCTGGAGGGTCCCCCCTACCTCCTATCTCCTGAGGTTGCCTGTTTCCATTTTTTCTGCTAGCYCTCGGGGCTTCAATCCTTTTCCCTCACCCAATACCAGCCAATAGTGGCACATGGCTTTTAATTCCAACACTCAAAAGACAGGCAGAGTTCAAGGACAGTCTGGTCTACAGCATGAGATCCAGGCCACCAGGGCTATCAGAGGACCTTGTCTTAAAAAAAAAAAAAAAGCAAACAAGAGGCAGGGGAAACAATTTATAATAATATCATAAATCACATTAAGGGGCTGGAGAAATGGCTCAGTGGTTAAGAGCACTGACTGCTCTTCCAGAAGTCCTGAGTTCAATTCCCAGCAACCACATAGTGGCTAATAACCATCCGTGATGGGATCTGATGCCCTCTTCTGGTGTAGCTTCTGAAGACAACTACAGTACACTCATATAAATAAATAAATAAATCTTTAAAAAATTAAATCGCATGAAGTAGAGTAGTTTTCTAGCGAACAAATATGTTCTATTATTATTATTGTGGATTCTTTCCAAAATAATTATTAGAATTTCTCTGCATCGAATGAGGTGAGTCCAACTGGTTATGTATTTCTTCTCTTTCTGTCTCATTGTCCTCTCTATGTTTATCTCTCTTCTCTCTCACTCACCCACTCTTCTCTGTGTAGTGTGTGTATGGTGTGTATGTTGTATGTGAGTGTCTGTGTGTGTGTGTGTATGGTATGTGTGTGTGATATGTGTGTGTGAGTTTGTGTGTGTATAGTATGTCTCTGTGTGTACATATGTCAATGTGTGTATGTGAGTGTGTGTGTATGTGTGTGTGTTTATGAGTGTGTAGACAGAGGTTGTTGCAGGTATCTTTCCCTATTGCTCTGTCCTTTATTTTGAGGATTACAGGCTCATAGTATCATATGAGATTTATACAGATGCTGCAGTCCTCATGTTTCTAGGCAAGCACTTTCCCAAGTAAGCCATTTCCCAGCCCTCCATGTGATTTTACTTACAATGGTAGATCCTAATGAAAACAGGCCAAACCTGAACTCCAGCGACTGGCCTCATAACTATATTTGCTGGTTCTGTGCAGTCCTTCATAGAGACACACAGTTTTTCACCAAGTCTTTGAGGATAAGCCTAATTAATTTGTTAATTTATTCGAAAGTTATTTTCACAGGAAGAATAATCTAGCTCTAATCACAAGTTAATGCAGTTTTGAAAAACCTTTCAGGAATTCAAGGCCTGTGACTCATTCAGCATTAATAATTTGTTGAAAAATTATTTTTAATCATATTGGGGGCACAATCTGTGCATATGAGCACAAGTGCCTTCATAGGCCGGAGATATCTGATTCCCCCGGAGCTGGAGTTTCAGGCATCGTGAGCTTCCAGCTGTGGACAGTGGAAATCATACACAGACCCCTGTAGGAGCAGCTTGTGCACGTGTTGTGACCACCAGGCTGTCTCTCCAGACCACAAGGTGCAGAGTTTAAAAGTTTATTAACATAAACCATTTCAAGCTATACACTTTCAAAATAATCTCAAACTAAATTAAAGATTATACCCATTAAGCATACCCTTTAAGGACTGAATATTAGGCATAATCATTGCTGGTGGTTGCCTAGCAACCAGGGTATCTGCACTTACAATAAGTTTGTCCTAAATACTCATGTAAGATCCATTATAGTTATGAGTAACTATGCACTTGGCTTTATTTATAAGATGGGATGTACCTTTTCTGGTATTAATGAGTCTAATTTTGCTATTCAATGGAAATAAGTTTCAATGAAAGGATTCATGGTCATTAACCAACCAAGCACTTTTGACAAGCAGTTCTAAGATTGATGCCTGCTTATCAAAGCAATGATGCCAATCATTGTCCATCATGGATTACATTACTTAATGTCAGATAACCATCTCAAGGTTTAAAAATATCATGTGGAAAGTATACCTTGCCTCCATATATTATAATTTTCAACGGGATATAAGATTAGCTTATGGGTGCCTTGGAGCAATCCCAAGACTACCCTATTTTTTAATGCCTCAGGTGGGCCCCCCAGTCACAACAGTGTCACCTTTCATCCCATCTTCTGCTGCTGAAGTACATTGTAACAAATAACCTTTCCAATCCCATAAGCACGATGTCTGCACATGTGCATCGTTGGAGTCCCTGGTGAAACGACTGCCAAGGAGTGCTCTGAGGCACTGCAGCTGTGCCCTGCCAACTGTGTTTGGCTGCCCAGCTCCTTCTGGGCTCCCAAAGCTGGCAAGCTAATATGCTAATAGAATTCATTAGCCTGGGCTTTGACAGACAGTTAAAACAGGATTCCACATCAGCACTCCAGCACTGCAAAGCCATTTCAGGAGGCACAGCTAATTCAAAGAAGATGATGACAGGGTTTGCAATCAGGGAACATTAGCATGTAGGGGCAGTGGAAAGGCTGAACATCCTAGGCAGGCAAAACTGCCAGCAACCCTGATCTGATTTCTGGCATCACCAGTGGGCCTGGCAAAGACAACCAGAGGTAATGGGATACACTGAGAGACCAGGCGCAAGGACTGGCCTTTGAAGTAATTATTCTCTGGGGTAACAAGGGACAAGATGAAAAAGCTTTCAGGGACAGGCAGTGGACACCCATGGGATCAAGTTTCCATTACAGCATGACACTGTGCTGAGCCACTCTCTCCACTTGGGAAAACAGAGTACTAAATAGGCTGTTCGAAGGGAGAGGACACAGGGAGCCTGCGAAAGAAATGGAGCTGTAGAGAGGTACAGCAAGACAGAGACTGCCAAAAGCCCACAAGAGAGCAGCAATCGTGAGGGATGTTTCAGCGTCTCTGATGGGCGCCATGATCACTCACTTGCCTTGCATCCATTAGCCTCTCTATTCATCATACTATAGGGAAAATGATAAGGGAGGGAGAAGGAAGGGCACAGCAGCAGCCAGAAGTCTAAGCTGGGGAGCAGTAAAATCCCTTAAGCCTTAGACAAAACGAATAAGCCTTCAGCATCTCCCCGTTGGGGCTCTTGGCTCTGATAAGCCTTCAGCATTCAGCATCTCCACATTGGCGCTCTTGTCTCTGTCCAGCTGGGGACCTAAGTGGAATGATTAAGGAAACACTTTCTGGAAGTGTGAGACTTTGCGAGTCTGAATATAACCAAGCTCACCCGGCAGTCCGTTATAGAGAAACGGATCCAAAGTTAAAGCTGAACCAGAAATGATTCATCTCTCATTTTATGGTAAATCCGTCTGAGTCAAGTCTGAGGTCACTGGCTAAACTGGAAGTGTGCGTGTCATAAGCCAGGGGAGGTTCTAACTGTGTACCAACCTCGAGCCTTCCTTGCTCTGCTCGCTCTTCATCTTTACAAGAGAAAGGCTTTCCTAGCAGAGAATCAGCAGTAGACCAAGACTGACAATGAGATGATGCATAAATTGTCACCTTTACCCTGCTTGCTTTAGGAAGTGGGACACAAGGCGCTTTTAGATGTTAATCTTAGCCCAGCACACACATGCAAACACACACACAAACACACACACTCACACACACTCAGGCATGCATGTACACATATATACACCCACACAGGCATGTACACATCATACACACATACATATACACACAGGCATGTATACACATACGCACCAGATTCCAGTGATGCGATATGTTTCAAATATGTTTTTTTTTTAAATCTGGGCACATAACAAAAGCTACTCAGTATAAATATCAGCTATATGCATTCCGTGTTTTCTCCAAAGTCCCCCATCTCCTTTCTTGCTTTCCTGTTTGAGAACTGCATCTCCACCACAGCTGTCATTTATATTCTTTAGCAATGTAATGTCATTTCTGTCATTTCAACTATTTCCACTGTGAAAACAGTTTTCTACAAACTGCAGGCCCAAATTCTCATTGTCCTATTGTAGAGCATTAATGATGAACACTGAACTGGCAAGGAATGTGCTTTGCCTCGTAGCCACCAATTCGAATTTCCCTTGTCCAGAACTCCTCCTCCTGTGACCTGTTCCCATGAACAATGTCATTATCTCAGTATTTATCTAGTACAAAACTGAAATCACCCCTTTTCTCTTTCATCCCATAATTTGATGAAAACTTTGTCCATTAACTCTTTCCTATCTGTTCCACTGATTCCATTTGCCATTTCTGTCACCAGGGATATCTGGGCTTTCCCTGGGGTTCTTAGTTATGTTAATGGGTGAATGTAGAAATTGACTAAGAAYGTTAGAGGACAATTTTATTAGAGTTTGAGAGAAAAGCAACAATACAGGCCGGCTGTAAATCTCAGGGACTACTCGGGGGTAAGGAAGGAAGAAAGCCATGCATTTGAGTTAGGGAGGTCAGCGTGTTCAGCAACATTAGCATGTTCCACAGGATAGCAAGCTGCTGCAATGCAGAAGGCCAGGGGCTTCAGAGAAAGAGTGCCAAAGCCCTGAAGTAAAGCAGAATTAGAGGTTTAGGCAGTATCTCAAGAAAGAGAGATAAGAAGAAATAGAAAAAGTTAGACCTTTTTCAGTTAGAACAAAGATCTAGGGTTAGGACAGGCTTAGCAGGGCTGCATGGTGACTGCTCGCTACGAGGCTGTACTTCAAATCCTGCGAGGTGCAAATGTGCTATATCATTAAGGGTTTAATTATTCTTCTGATCTTTTTAGTATGCCTTCAAATGACTCTATATCTTGAGGAATAGTCTTCAGGACGAGTAATTGACAGATCCAGGTAGATTAACTGTGATTTTCTCTTTGAATCTTGAATTGAGAATTGCATGCATGAATACTATATTGATGTCATTGCACTCTTCCTTCTCCTCCTCCAGCACTTCCCATGTCTCCCAAATCTTCTTTAACTATCGTTACAAATATAAACACACACACATATGTATATATGAATCCAACTTTCTGGTTCTGTTTAGTGCTGCTCGTGTGGATAGTTCTTTAGGGATGACTGCTTGGGACTGGATAACCTGGGGGCTTATCCATGGAGAGGCTGGATTCTTCCTCTCTCAGCATTAATTACCCATATTTCATTCAGGGGAATTGATATGTTGATAATTTTGATATATCTCTAATCAACATTGGGATGTCAACTGGTGTTGTCTCTGTGGAGATCTTGTCCAGGCAACCATATTTTTGAGATTTCATGGGTGTGTCTTCTCTGTACATAGAAGATACTTTCTCGCAGCAGACATCCCGGACTCCTATTCTTAACAGTATTTCTGCCACCCTTTCTGGGATGCTCCCTGAGCCTTAGGTGTAGGGACTGTACTGTACATGTATCAGTTAGGGTTAGGCACTCCCCAGTCGGTCGTTATCTGCATGTGACTGGCTGTGGATTCTTGTAATAGACTCCATCGCTGAAAATTTTTTTTCTTTGATGATAGGCAAGAGCTACTTACTCAGAATAAGGATATGTATTTAGAGTGCCATTAGAAATTACACTGGCTTAGAAAAGTGCCAATAACAGATTCTCCATTAGGTTCATGACCTTCTCAGCACAGGTAGTTGRCTAGGTCTGTAGTTCCTGGAATGAATTCCTATCTACTAAAAGATCCTTAAATCCAAGCTTAAGCTACTGGTTTTCCCCAAACCTTGGGATTGTCTTCCCATGCTATTCATTGATATGGTCTCTAGCCTTTACACTGGGGTAGGACTATTCCCTGCTTTTCTCCCTTGGCAGTTTGTATAACATCTTCAGATCCAATGAAAGCTCACCCTTGGCAAGAGGCTTCCTGGTCAGTTCTAGCTCAATGTCTTTCTTCAAGTCTTATATACAGGTTTCCTCTTAAAGGGAAAAACAATTCATATGTAATTTTCTAATCTTTGGAAAAGATCAGGATGTCATGTCTCCATTAGGGCCAGAAGTATAACTCAAATGTCATTCTTTTCACCAAAAGAAGGTTGTTCTCTGTCAAAGGGCTTCAACAAAGCAAAGATGATACTTCCATTTTTATGTGATGTTTTAAATCCAATGGAGGGGAAATTGTGCTATTTTTCTTTCTAATGTTACTAGGAAAACAAACGGTGAGACCCACAGACTACAATGAGGAAAGGATCCATCCTCTATAACCTCCTTTTAACATTTACACACACACACACACACACACACACACACACACACACGCACGCACGCACGCACGCAC
>BDUI01009906.1:18216-37654 GCA_002335545.1 Apodemus speciosus | reverse complement strand
TTTAACTTCTTGAGTTCTTTGTATATATTGGATATTAGCCCTCTGTCGGATGTGGGGTTGGTGAAGATATTTTCCCAGTTTGTTGGTTGCTGTTTTGTCCTTCTGACAGTGGGCTTTGATTGCTGTATTCATAACATGGCCCGCCTCTACCACCACTCCCAGTTAAGATTATTTTTAATTTTGTGTGTGTTCACGCATCTGTTCTGAGTACAGGTGTTCTCAGAGGCCGTAAAAGAGTGGCAAATTCCCTTAAGTTGGAGTTACACATAGTTCAGACAAAGTAAAGTAGAAGCCCTCTTTATCCCCCAGAAACTTTTGCTTCAGCTGTAATGCACAACATATTATCTGTCATGTTAATTACTTTTTATGGTTATAAATTGAAGCATTTCTGGCTTGTCTCTTTTTCACTTATCTTCTCATATTAAATAAGCTTTAGCTTATTTATTTTTAGGCTAAAAAAAGAATTTCTTTGATTTTATCCACTATTTAAATAATTGAAAATTGATTTGTAAGCTATCTTAAGATATCTTAAGAAAATTTATTACCTTTAATAGTCTGCCTTCCAGTTAAGCAGTGTTACCAGCATGTTGCTATGCCATTTGTTTTGGTGGCACATAGTGTGAGTCAGGGCTGACTCCGCTTGCTCCTTCCCATTTCTCAATCTTCAATACTGGTCTCACACTTAGTTTTAGTTGGATATCTCATGAAGTTTTCTAAATTCCCTCCTTCACTCCCTTTCCCTACTGTGTGTGTGTGTGTGTGTGTGTGTGTGTGTGTGTGTGTGTGTGTGTGTATTTAGACCAAGCTGATCTCACTCAAACTCAGAGATCCTTCTGTCTCTGCTTCCCGAGTGCTGGGATGGAAGATGTTCTATACCCAATGAAAATTCATTTTTATTATTTATTATTATTATTATTTGTTTGACAGGATCTCTTAGTTTGTTGCTTTGGCTGACCTGGAACTAATATAATAGAGAACTACCTGCTTCTGTCTCCCGCGTCCTGGTATCTAAGTTGTGTATTGCCATGTCTTTTTTTTTTCTTGTACAKCCCTGACTGACCTGAATCTGAAACTTGCTCTGTAGACCAGGCTGGCCTCAATGCTGAAATTTAATGTGTGTGCCCAGCCATCTTTTTCTTTTTAAAATTTATTGTGCATTAATTGGTTTTGCTTTCATGTATGTCTGTGTGAGGGTGTCAGATCCTCTGGAACTGAACTGCTGTGTGGGTGCTAGGAATTGAACCCAGGTCTTCTAGAAGAGCAGCCAGTCCTCTTAACTACAGAGATATCTCTCTAACCCCAGTGGCAATTCTTTTGGGGTTTTTGTTTGTTTGTTTTAGGTTTTTTTTTTTTTTTTTTGAGACAGGGTTTCTCTGTGTAGCCCTGGCTGTCCTGGAACTCACTCTGTAGACCAGGCTGGCCTGGAACTCAGAAATCTGCCTGCCTCTGCCTCCCAAGTGCTGGGACTAAAGGCGTGTGCCACCACTGCCCGGCCCAGTGGCAATTCTTATAGACTTTCGTAATTTAGTTGTGTCCCTAATTAACTGACTACTAGTAGTCATTTAGCTTTGTTCTTCTAATTTCAAATGAAAGTTCTTTTTCAGTGATACATTTAATTAGACTGCTTAATAATATGCATTGTATTATCCTTCCTATTTTTTCCTGCCAGATGGTGTCGAAACACTGGATTCTGGATGGCTTACATGTCAGACTGAAATAAGATTGCGTCTGCATTTTTCTGAGAAACCTCCCGTCTCAATTAGCAAGAAAAAGTTCAAAAAATCTAGATTTAGGTATGACCATATGATTGTTTTACTTMGGCCATTAATTTTGCTATTCCTGTAGATTTCTGACTTATGTGGTCTTAACCTTTAAATTCATGGGGTTCTAGGATAATGAACTGCCTACTCAAATTGCTACTGTTATACAACATTTATATTTGTTAACCTAAATTTGCAACCAAAAAATTTCATTTTTGTAAAAACAAGTGGTTTCTAGGCTCTTATATTTTTGTAATTTCATTTAAGCTTTTATACTGTAGGGATTACTTTCAAATTGATAAAACAGAAATGATTGAGAGGAGATGACAAACAGAAAACAGTTGCTAGACTTGGCCTTTAGAGTTAAACCTTATGACTTACAAAGTTTTTGACAATGAAAGTAAAAGTTATCCTGGGAGCTCAGACTTTCCACCCCTTCCTCCTCTCCTCCTCCTCCTGTTCCTTTTCTCTTTTGTTTTCTTTAATTCCCCCATTTGAGGGAAAAGCTATACAACAGTAGTTAAAKTAATTTTTCTGTAATATCATTCATTGAACATAAATCTGAGTAAGGTGGTTTCCTTAAGATATGGCCTGACCTTACACTTGATATGTTAATCATGTGGTTTTGGAATCAAGAATTTCAAGTTATCAAGATTAATATAAATTTATCATACTCTAAATCTTTATAATTGTCCAAGTATAATACATATTCCAGTCACAGGTAAGAAAAGTGGGTGGCACTTTTAGAGAGAATTGACTATTGGTCAATGGTGCCTTGCCTATTTGGACTTAAACTCAATTTTCATTTTATTTTGTTGTTTTTATCTTAATGTATATCCATAGTGAGCATTAACTTTTGTTTCACCCTGAGTGCTGCAATTATAGGCACGCACTGCTCTGTAGATCAGTGAATTGTCTCATTGCTCATTGGAGTAAGACATTCTTTGACTTACTAGTACTTTTTTCCCCTTGTGCTGCACTTTTTTGAGTGTAAAATTGGCACTGCCTATGGATGGTGGTACACAGCTTTAATCCCAGCACAAGGGAGACAGAGGCAGGTGGATTTCTGGTTTACAGAGTGAATTCCTAGGACAGGCAGGAATTCTGAGAATTCCTGAGAAACAGGAACACTGAGAAACCCTGAACACCACCACCAAAACAGCAAAACTGAATCTCATACTATTCTTGTTTATATAGAAATCATTTTGAGGGTTTTAAATGTTATTTAGGTCATCAGACTTTCACTGAAATACGTTTTTATAACTCTATGTAGTCAGACTCTACAAGTTAAATGATTTGATTCTTGTTGAAATAAATGTTCTTATCTAGACATAGTTGTCTGTTCTGGTCATCCTTTTCATCATATGTATCTTAGTGATAGACTTAGACCCCATGGATTAGAAAACAAATGTATCTGTAAGAGCCTCAGTGATTTTAAAACTTGGTCTAGCTTTTGCATTTTAAATGTAGCAGATAACATGCACCTCAGTAGCACCAATTTATAAAGATACCCTTTTTATTTTCCTCTTTCTTTCTTTCTTTCTTTCTTTCTTTCTTTCTTTCTTTCATTTAAAGGTGGAAAATAGTGTTATCTTTATTGACATTGCATAGCTGTTTGAAGAAATCTTTTATCTTTTCCATCACAGATCCCTTTCCTTTAGACTTGCCCCACTTTTTTCTCCTGTCTGCTTGTTTCTGTACATTTCTGGTTCCCCCCTCCCCCAGTTTATTAACCTCTGGCTGGTTAGTACTTGTCTAGAACAATTCCTTGCTTTCTGAGAGGAGATAATTGGTTTTTGTTTTTGAGTTAGTGATGGATTCTATAATGCAATATCAGAACAATATTGGGTTTTTTTTTTTGTTTTTGTTTTTTTGTTTTTGTTTTTTTGAGACAGGGATTCTATGTGTAGCACTGGCTGTTCTGGCACTCACTCTGCATACCAGGCTGGCCTAGAACCAATATTGTTGATAGAGTAATCTGCATCTTTATCCTGTCAAGGAGACCTCAATTACATGGCTTGCAAAAGTGGTTGGGACTGGGACTTTCACAGAGAAAAATTCTATTTTTGTTTTTTTGTATTTTTTGTTTTTCGAGACAGGGTTTCTCTGTGTAGCCCTGGCTGTCCTGGAACTCACTCTGTAGACCAGGCTGGTCTAAGAAATTTAGAGCTAGTTATATTTGGTAGTGTAGTAAATAAACTTGAAGTGTGGATATTCTTTGTCTGATTTTTCTTATTTAAGAATACTTTCAATTTGTATTTATGTACATTCTGTGAATGATTCTTACTAGACTTCATTATTTTCTCTTGTCATATAGGGTAAAGCTTACACTAGAAGGTTTGGAAGAAGAAGAAGATGATGACGATGATAAGTTATCTCCCACTGTTCTTCACAAAATGTCAAACAGCCTGGAGATATCCTTAGTAAGTGACAATGAGTTCAAGTGCAGGCACTCACAGCCAGAATGTGGCTATGGCTTACAGCCTGATCGCTGGACAGAGTACAGCATACAGACAATGGAGCCAGATAACCTGGAACTCATATTTGACTTTTTTGAGGTGAGTAGTTATCTCAGTGAGGGACAAACTTATTTTTGTATATGGTTAGATTTTACTTCTTAGAAATATTTGGAAGAACAGAATAAGACAGCTTCAGTAGAATTATATTTTAAATCAGGACAAGATGTCTATGCCTATTAATATAATTAATTAATATAAATTAATTAATATAATTTTATAAAGAACTTCCCATGGATTGAGGGTCAGGCAGCTGTGTACTCTTTCTTGCTTTTAAAAATTTAGTAAAAATTAATGTCAGGTTTTGAAGAATCTATGCAGCTAGTGTCCCAACCTAATGACATTTACATTAGAGATTGTTAGCTCTTTGCTTCCTACAAGGTGTGCCTGACCTGTAGATACATGTACTGGTACCTCTGCTGATTTCTGTCTTCGAGGTTAAAAGAATATCTGCACAGTGGTAGTACTTTTCTCTTTTTTTCGAGACAGGGTTTCTCTATGTAGCCCTGGCTGTCCTGGAACTCACTCTGTAGACCAGATTGGCCTCAAACTCAGAAATCTGCCTGCCTCTGCCTCCCAAGTGCTGGGACTAAAGGCATATGCCACCACTGCCTGGCTATTTTTAGATTTTTAATGAGTGGCTTTTTGACTGCCTCTTATTAGATAAAATCTAACTGTAAGATGATGGGAATTTGTAAAAATATTGAATGAGGGTTTGGTTGAATTTTTTTTTATTACTTAAGTGTCAGGATCTTACTAAAAATACCTTCCCTGCTTTGGCGTTTGATTATAGATGTGTCACTATGCTTGCGTATATCATGTAWACATTTGTTGTATATCACTTGTACATTTGAGATAGTGTTTTATGTAGTTTAGACTGCTGTGAACTGATCCATATCTTCCTGCTTCCACTTCTCAAGTGCTGGGATTAAAGAAATTCACACCCATGTCTGGTTTCGTCCACTGTTGGGGGTCAAAACCGGGGCTTCATGAATACTTAGACAAGTGCCCTACCAACTATGTTCTARTCCTAGATTTCTTTCTCATCAGTTGTCTTCCATGTTCACTGTAAAGGAGGCTGAAAATTAACAATATTTTAAAAATGCAGGGCAGCCCAGAAAGGTAGATAAATGGTAAAAAGAGCCCGAGCTCAGTTTCTAATGTATAGGTGTGCCTCATTACCTCCTGGAGCTCAGCTCCAGGGACTCGGACCTCCTCTTCTGGCCTCCAGTCACTGTATTCATGCATATATCACCCCATACACACATTCATTTAATAACTAAATCTATTAAAAAATTTAATAGAGTTTTGCATAGTTTGCATGGCTCAGTGCTGCTAAACCTGATGACATGAGTTCACTCTCTGGCGCTACATGATAGGAGAGACACACCTTTGACAAGTTGTCCTCTGAACTCTACATTCATTTGCACACCAAATATCCTCATTCTCCCACACAAATTTGAAAAATGTTAAGTAAAAATTCAGGATATTCTGAACCTCATTTTTTCAGGAAGATCTCAGTGAGCACGTAGTTCAGGGTGATGTTCTTCCTGGACATGTGGGCACGGCGTGCCTCCTGTCATCTACCATTGCTGAGAGTGGGAGAAGTGCTGGAATCCTTATTCTTCCCATCATGAGCAGAAATTCCAGAAAAACTATAGGCAAAGTCAGAGGTAAGTTGGGGGGAAGCACATAGGCCCTTACAACTAAACTTAAGGTTATATTTAATTTTTATTAGTTTAAATAGAGTATTTTTGAATGGCAAACTGATTACTTTCATTATTTAATAGTACAATAACACTTTAAGAAGTATAGTTACTGAATTTTCTGGGCAGTAATTACTCTGAATCAATTTTATCTTGATCTTTTTCTGTTTGGTAGAAAACTGGTTAAGTACTCTCCAGACACCTTTGAGCCTATAGTGGCCTTTTTTAATCATGCCCCTCCCCCCTTTTTCCTATGGAAGTTGATTTTATCATCATCAAGCCATTACCTGGATATAGCTGTTCTATGCAGTCTTCATTTTCAAAGTATTGGAAACCAAGAATACCATTGGATGTTGGACATCGTGGTGCAGGGAACTCAACAACAACTGCCAAGTAAGTTGCATATTTGGATATGATTACTATTCAATAGCCCAAACTTGATAAAGTTAATGGGATTTTTTTTTTTACCTGCTAAGTGTCAGAAAGTACCTTTTTGTTACCTGTAGAATTGAAACCGAAAGTGGTGATGAAAGGAATTACTGTTTCAATAGAAACAAGGGTTTCCTGAGATGTTCAATCTTTTTGATATACTGGCTGCATAATGAAAAAGACATTAAAATTGAAAGCCAGGAAGGAGATTTTAATGCAGAAAGCTTTTTGGCCTATGTGTTATCACTCTTGATTGTTGCTCTTGTGCTGCTCTGTTTCCTCTGGGCCTCGTTTTCTCACCTATGGAAGGGTTGGTCAAAACTGTTCTTAGTGACTCTTCTCTCCATAGCCATGTTCCTGTGGAAGTGTAAGTCCAGGGAATAGAGTTAGGCTTAGACTTCATCAGATGCAAATGCCAGCCTAATGCAGTTGTTTCCTTCCCAGTTTTGTAAACCTGTCAGTGTTGTATTTCATTGCTCTAGGCTTTCTACTATAAAATTTAATCTTATTTAAAAATATAGTTTATTTATGTGCATGTATGTATTCATGTGTGTGCAGTGCTCGTGGAATATGAAGGATATCAGATCACCTAGAAATGTGGTTACAGGTTGTTTGTGAGCCATCCAGTGTGAATGTTAGGCAGACTGCAAACTCATGTCCACTRGAATAGCAAGTGCTCTTAACCAATGAATCACATCTCCAGCCCCACAYCATTCTGACATGGCAGTGATGGCACACACCTTTAATCCCATTACATGGGATTAAGAGGCAAGTGGAACTTTGAGTTCAAGGCCAGCCTGGTCTCGAGCAAGTTTTAGGACAACCAAGGCTGTCCCTTACTACTTATACTATATTCACTACTTACACTTACATACTTATACCAGTTGTGAAACAAGAGAAACTTAGTTTCTAAAAAAAAAAAAAAAAAAAAAAAAAAAACAAGTTATTCTGAGGTTATTCTTTGGGACTTGGGGGTTATCATTATGATCTCTTAGGTCTCCAAACCAAGTCAGCTTACATTTAAGTAAGAAGCACTTTCAAGTTCCGTGTTAATGAATGTTAATAATTGTGTGTGAGTGTGTGTGTGTGTGAGTGAGTGAGTGAGATATGTATGCCCGTGTGCTACTGCAGAGGTATGTGCTACAGTAAGGTATGGGATATCACTCTCCACCTTTGAGACCAGGTCACTCACTGAATGGCAGCTGGCAAGCCCCAGCAGTCCTCCCATGCCTGCTTATCTATCAYAGCACCACAGGTTTAGGCATGTACAGCCACGCCTGACTTTTTCACATGGGGGCTGCAGTCTGGACTCAGGTTCTTAGGCTTGAGCAAGAAACACTCTTTCTGTTGAGCTATTCCTCCAGCTACTCTCCTGCTTACAGCCACCCTTTGGTGTGTCAGTAATTCCCAGTTCCCCATGTTTTGCCAGTATGAAGTCACTGGGAGGCTCTGTAAGTAGTACATTTCTTTCAGGTTCTTTGTTCCCTGGAAAAGGATTGTTTTCCTTAACCAGGCACCTTACTTGTTTTCAAGAAAAGATTGAAGTACAGGGAAGCATGTATTGTGATGTGGAATTTAACATTTACCGCTGGTGTTTATGCAATAAGTGCACATACCAGCCAAGAATGTTCACTATTATCTTTTGAGTATAGTAAAATTAGCCTCAGCTAAGAAGCTCCTGTTTTCACTGTTGAAGACGTGATATAGTTGCCTTATTACAATGTTTCTTTTCTTTAGTTCTTGATGACTGAATTTCTTTATTTCAGGCTAGCTAAAGTACAAGAAAATACTATTGCATCTTTGAGAAATGCTGCCAGTCATGTAAGTATCCTTTCTTTAAATGACTTTTGATTGTCGAGATAGAGGCAGGGAATCTCATCCAGTTTGTACTAACAGATAAAAAGAAAACTATTCTGAAAGTGTTTCTAAGTGAAGAATAAATACCTTTTATATTTAAATAGCAGAATAATATGTGTATGTTTTGCCTGCAGTGTGTGTGTCTGGTTTCCTTAGAGGCCAGAAGGTGTCAGATCCTGTATAGGCGGAGTTAAAAACCATTTGAGAGCCATCATTTGGGTGCTGGGAACCAACCACAGATATTTTGAAAGAGCATAAAATGAATTCAAGCTTTAAACCTCTCATGTCCGTACACACAAATGAAAAACCTGTTTTGTTTTGTTTTGCTTTGTTTTGTTTGCTGTCTAAAATAGCAGAAGGTGGCTTCAAACTCAAAATTTAGCTCAGCCAGGCTGTCCTTGCACTTAGGGTCCCCTGCTTCTTTTATCCAATCATTAGGTATTAAAGTTCATTTTTCATCCTCCACCAGAGAGACTCAGGCTCTACACTTAAACTGGGATGGAAAAGCATCTTAATTTAAACTTATCTTTAATCCCAGCACTTATGAGTCAGGGACAGGTTGGATCTCATGGCCAGATACGGCTGCACAGTGAGATCCCATATCAAAAAATTAATAGTTTGTCTTTTTATTTGAAAGAATATACTAATCCAAGGTATACTGGACCATAGTTCATAATTTGGAACTAGTTTTAATTTATTGCTAATTAAGCAGCATTTTATCTTTTGGTTATGTTTTCTTTCAGATGTGAGATTATGTAAGATAAGTTTTTTCAAGGCAGGGTTTCTCTGTGTAGCCCTGGCTGCTCTGGAACTTACTCTGTAGACCAGACTAGCCTCAAATGCAGAAATGCCTCTGCCTCCCAAGTGCTGGGACTAATAGTGTTCGTCACCACTGCCCGGCTAAGATAAAATATTTTAACTAGGAAAATGTGACTTCACATGTAGGTGGAACTATGAGGAAATGGTGTGGTTCCCTTTTAGAAGCTGTATGGTATTTTTAAAAGAATTCTAATTTGCATGTCATGTATGTGGGTTTGTGTGTGTGCAAGCGTCATGCCTTGCCTGCTGGGGCCAGAGAAGAGCATCAGATCCTCTAGGATTCTCCACAAAAGCAGCAAGTACTCCCTAACTCCTGAGCCACCTCCAGCAAATGGGAGCACAATAAGGAGATTCTGTAGCATATTCTTCTCAGTTCTTCTCAGTTGTTTACCTGGAATATACAGAGGGAGTCTTGTGCTCCTACTCAGTGCACTGAAGGCTGTCTCACTGCTTCTTAGTGCTGTGAGTGTTTGCAAATGGATCAGGATACCCCCAACACACCTTTTTATTTGGCCAGGAAAAAGTTGAATGATAGGAGACCAATTAGCCAAGTTGGAAGTGAGATATTCATGAAGTAGTTTTATTGTACAAAATCATGGCTTTATGAACAAAATTATTATTTTACCCTAAACAAATTGATCTGTAGTGAGAAATGTGTTCTCTGCTTGTCTGAAATACTTGCTTCCATTTCTTCTGTCAGGGTGCAGCATTTGTAGAATTTGATGTTCATCTTTCAAAGGACTTTGTGCCTGTGGTTTATCATGATCTCACCTGCTGTTTGACTATGAAAAGGGTATGTTGACATTCTTGTATTTTATGCTTACTGTAATAAGTTGTTTAAAACAAAGTTTAACAAGTTTAATTAGTTACTGTTGGTAAATTCATTTGCTTAGTGAATTACTGCCAGTTCTCCTTTAGCCTGATAGGTTTGATGGGAATAATGATTTCCTAGAGTCAGGTATCAGTGCTGCTGAATTTGCTTTTTGATGTTACTGATGAAGTATTTTCTGCATTGGTCCCTTGGGTACAATATTGAGGCAGAAGAGGAAGATTATTTCCCCACGACTCTTTCTGCTTCATATCTTAAATTAACAACTGGCACAGTTTAGCCAAAGCYACAAGGGACCACAGTGCAGTGGTGTGGCATCAGTATGCAGAAGGCCTCTCAGTCAAGGTAGGTTAGATGGGAGWCACAGGAATTTGAGGACTACAGAGCAGTGAGACACAGCTGCAGTAGAGGCATGAAGAAGAGAGAGGAACATGTGATAACAGGGAAGAGTCCATATTGAGATCAGAAAATGAAGGTTCTTGGATTTTTTTTTTAATTGTATCATTTTCAGTGCTCTGGTTTAAAGTTATCCAGTTTGCTGCTACTGGACAATAGAATCTGACAGGATAGCTGGCTCTACATGCTTAGCAGACCTAGATGAGGATCCTGTCTTTGTGGAATAGTATCAGGAGGGCAAAAAGAGAGGGTTCATCTATTCAAAGGAGCAATAGTGAAGGTCATTTTTGCTACAAGAGAATGATATTTCTAACAGCTTATTGAAGACTGTTGTCTTGCTGTGAAGTTGAATCCAAATGAGTTAATGGGGAAATGAAAGTAATGAATTGTATATATTTTTATATTGTTATCATTTTCATGTAAAAAACAATTCACCCATGTCCGTTAAATGCAAGTAGTTCAGAAGATGAAATGAATGACACATCTTCCTTCCCCTTCCCTTGATCTCATTCCCTTATTCTTAATAGTTTCTTGTGTGTCCTTCCAGAAAAAATTTGTGCATACACAGGTTTGTACCAATGTTCATGAGTGAATATATTTGCACAATGACTTTAATGTTGAGTTGGTTCATTGGTGGTTCTTAACTCATTTCCTTAAAGAATGCTACTTCCTACAGTATAACATTTGATATGGCTTTAAAATGTAGATTTGCCTGTGGAGGATACATGCTAGATCCTAAATAYTGCTTATAGATAATCAGACACATTTTCATAGAATTTTTTTGTGTGTGCACCTGCCACTTTTAATGTAGTTAAGGCTTAGAGAAATTGATTTGCAGCATTAAATCGCTTATAGTACTTGCATGTTGTTAGGCATGTAGCATGAATAAGTGGCAAATGAAGTGGATACCGCATGAAGGAGGCAGTAAAAATGAGGCCTGACTTGGGTGCTTCCTCCCTTTCGATGGATCTTTCTTCCAGGCGCTGGCTGCCTGCAGTATAAACAGGAGCTGGGGGCTCAGGGTGTGGCTCTGGCTGCCTGCAGTACAAACAGAGATGAGAGCCTTTCTTTGCCCAGCATGTGAAAGGCTGTGAGCTCTTCTGGGACTACAAGGAAAAAATAAAATTAAAAAAAAAAAAAAAAAAAAACTAGATCAAGCGCTCCTGTAGTGCCAAGTTAGAAGGACTCTTCTGCATGGGGTCATGATCCCTAAGTGCTATCTCATCTTCAGTAAATTGAGATTGTAGGTATATGTAATACAACCATTCAAAAATAGTAAAAATGTATTTCTCCTTTTTTTTTAAAATAGAAATTTGAAGCTGATCCAGTTGAATTGTTTGAAATCCCAGTAAAAGAATTAACATTTGACCAACTCCAGTTATTGAAGGTATTACAGTGATACAAAATGCAAATTTCCCTTCAGYTTTAGTATAGTTTATTATATTTGTCTGATTTAGTAATACTCTATGCACATGAAGAATGACTATGCATTCAACATGCACGGGGTAGTTTATACATGCTAGGATCCTGGTATAATTTGTTTTACTGTGTAATATCCCTATTAGATACTTAAGTAAACAGCTAAATGCTGTTTTAATAAATAGTTTTCTAACTTTCTAACTTAGGGGTTTTTGTATCTTAGGCATTTGGTCATGATTCCATGTGTATTTATAATATAGAAAGTGCATACAATTCTTAGTTTAGTGTTTATTATTATTAAACTGGCAATTCCACATTTTGTTCTAGCTTTCTAGCTTTTCAAATTACCTTTAGTTAATTGCTTGCATCAACTATGGATTTTTTTCTAATTGCATTTTGTGTTGTTTGTTTTCTAGCTTTCTCATGTGACTGCACTAAAAACCAAAGACTGGAAACGTATGTGCTAGTTTTGACGCATTGTTTTTGTTTTATGATTGTTGTAGATACATTTTTATCTTTAGTCATTTTAATGACTGTAGTATTGGTCTATCTGAATGTAATTTCATAGCTGTGGATTGATTTTTAACTAGCATTTCACTGCTTTTCTTATTGTATGTTAGTTCTTTCCAAAGTTCTTAACCATTACAAGTAGAGTGCCTCTCAGGTACAGATTCCAGTGCCAGGAGTTGAATCAGCTCTAGCTGTGATGCAAGTGGCTGTCTAGCTGTGATGCAAGTGGCTGTCAAGTCACTTAACAACTTCATGCCTCAGTGCCTTCCCAGAATTCCCTGCTTCCTACATCCCACTTTAGTGCCAATTTATATTCCCCTCTTTTTTTTTTTTTTCTCTTCGAGACAGGGTTTCTCTGTGTAGCCCTGGCTGTCCTGGAACTCACTTTGTAGACCAGGCTGGCCTTGAACTCAGAAATCCACNGGTTTCTCTGTGTAGCCCTGGCTGTCCTGGAACTCACTTTGTAGACCAGGCTGGCCTTGAACTCAGAAATCCACCTGCCTCTACCTCCCAAGTGCTGGGATTACAGGCTTGCACCACCACCGCCCGGCTTATATTCCCCTCTTAACAGAGCTCAATGATTTATGTACCTCTTGAAATCCATTGCTTTTGTACCCCCTTTCTTAGGCTGGAATATGTTATCTCTCACAAGCGGGACAGTTGTTTCATAGTCCCAGAGACTTTCACAGTGTTCTACAAAGGACAGATACTCAATAATGTGCTTTGTGAAACCACATGGTGACTGCCTTTGTGAGGGGCTATGAGGGGCTTTAGATACCAAGGTTATCTCAATATGTGACTTCACAGGCTTACCATTAAGTATTTGAGCTCTTATTCAATTTTAGTTTTAAAATAGATGTGTACTGTACATGGGTTGATATTTTTTTCTTTTAGGAAAAATTGTGCTTCTTAATCTATTTTGGATTAAGACATTGCAATAACAAAAGTAGGAAGTTTCATACAACTCATGATAGCCGTGAGTTCACACACAAATCCAAGGATAACTTTGAACTTCTTCTCCTCTTGTCTCTACCTTCCAAGTGCTTGGATTATAGGTGTCTATGCCATGCCTAGTTTTATTATTCCTGAAGCTGGGCCCAGGGTTACATTCAGACCAGGTTAGCTCTTACCAACTGAGCTACAGCCCCAACGCTTAGATTCTCTTATCTGCAATTTCTGAGCTGGTTTTGGTCCAACTACAAATTCTACCAAGAGAGGATTTATTACTGGCTATTATTCAGTTATTACATGAAAATAATCACTTTTGGGGCCACAAAGAATGATGTTTACATGAAGTATTATGAGCTAGTCTTTTTGCTAGATGCTTATTTAGAAAATGGGGTTCTTAATGGTTAAAGATAGCAAGTGCAAGTCTTTAGAATTACTAAGCCTAAAAGATCTGGTATTACTTCAGTGCAAGGCTATCCTAAGGTTTGGAAGAAGATCTGCTCTAGGATCATTTTACTTACCAGGCTTCTATAATTTGAAATTTCAGAATCTTTCTCTGAGGAGGAAAATTTCTTTTCTGAAAACCAGCCATTTCCTTCTCTTAAGATGGTAAGTTCCTTGAGGGACACCTGGACAGGACTGTCTCATTGATATCTGTTTGCATGAATGATTTCTTTTACTCTATTAAATGGGCACTAAAAGGGCTCTGTCAACATCAGCACCAATGTAAGCTTATGAGTGCTTTTGGGCAGGCGGGAGTCATTGAAGCATTTTCTCACATAGCTCAGGCTGCCTAGGTTCTTTTTCTCATTTTCCTGCCTTCTCCCAGATACTGGGATTGCAGATGCTGCCTATCACCCCTCAGACTGTGCTGTGTTTAAAGAATAGCTTACTTGAGTAAGACTTCCCTATAACTAGGCTAATTTGACAATAGTAAGTTTGTATATTTCTGTATAAAGGGAAGATGTCACAGAACAGAAGAAGTGGAAGGAAGATGTGATAATGAAAGAGGCCTCTCTAGTATCTGAAACTTAGTTTTGAGAGAACATAAGAAGCTTTGTTATTGATATTTCAGAAATTCACTGTGAAAAGATCTAAAGCAAAAAATAGTATAAAGATTTTAAAAATTGGCTGGTCATTGGGCACACACCTTTCTTCCCAGCACTCTGGAAGACAGAAAGAGACAGATCGCTGTGAGGCTAGCCTGATCTTAATTCCAGGACCACTAGTGCTACATAGTGAGGCCCTATATTTAAAATAATAATGATGATGATAATTTAAAAGCTGGATACTGTTTGGACAGTCTCAGAGAAGTCCATGTAGATGCTGGAGAGATGCTAGTGTACTTTCATAATGATCCCCACATTCAAGTCCGTTCTTTGTTGTCCGGTTTTGTCCAAATTTTATTTGTTTTTGCATTTGGTTGTGTTGGTAGGAATTTACTTAGGACCTCATGCATTCTAAGCATCATATTTTTAATTCGATTTTCCAGCTACAGCTGCCAAAATTATCTGATTACCAAGCTTCCAGATAATTTTCTTAAGAAATGATGAGCAACTTGTATTATCCCCCCCCCCCCCCCCCCCCCCCCCCCCGTGTGTACTTGTGTGTTTTTGATTTATTGACCTCTGAATAATATAGTATATTTTCTTGGAGGGTAGTATCAATCAGCATGGTATTTGTTGAACAATATCTTTTTAAAAAGATGGTTAGGGTTAGGGGTTAAGATTAGAATTAGATGTAGGAACAGGATCTTCTTCAATTCTTTTACTGCCTATAGCTTACTTTAGATTTTTTAAAGGAATGATGGAAAAAGGTTTTAGGTTAAGAGTCTTTTGTGGTGATAATTGAGTTGTCAAAGATATTACTTGAACCTGCTGCTTTTTAAAAGCTTTTTTTTTAACTTCATTTAACAAATCTACCATGTTTTCAATTTGATATTAGAAAAATTAGTTCATAATGACAAGAAACATATTGGTAATRTAGTCTTAGCTGATTTTTTAAATAATTCTGTGTCTTTTTCCTTATTTTGCCATCCATCTTACCAAAACCAACACAATTCATCATCAACAAACAACAATAGGTTTTAGAATCATTGCCAGAAAATGTAGGATTTAATATAGAAATAAAATGGATTTGCCAACACAGGGTAAGTACTTTTTTTTGTTACTCTTATTTTTTTTTTAAATAGGATTAAGTAAAACTGAAATCTTGTTTCATTGAAGTACATTGATTGTTGGACCTTTTGAAAAAAAGAAGGGCCAGAGATGGCTCAGTGGTTAAGAGCATTCACTGGCTACTCTTCTAGAGGTCAAACTATTCTGTGCATTTGTGAACATGGGCATGGGTGCTATGATATGCATGGGAAGGACAGAAGGCAACTTTTAGGACTGTATTCTCTGCTCCACCGTGGATGTGGAATCAGTCAAACTCAGATTGTCAGACTTGGGTGGCAAGCACTCTACCTGCCAAGCCATCTCACCAGCCCTTCACAGTTTTAATAAATAGGTTAAGGGTCTTTTGTGGTGACAATGAAGTTGTCAAAGACATTACTTGAACTTGCTGCTGTTCTAAAAACTTTTTTCTTTTTACTTTGTTTAATAAAATGAATCTACCATTAATATATAAGTTGCTTAATTATACAATAATAAAAACTGGGTCTCTGGGTGTATTTAAAGAGTAGATTTTATTATCTACATCAAAGCATATGATAAATAATAATTTTCTAAGCATATTTTTTAAAATTGTAATACTAATTTAGGGAAGAAATTTCTGTGAATATGTTTTAAATCAATCCCAGGTTTAGTCCTTCATTATCTCAGAAATATCTGAGAAGATAGTAATGGCCAGGCATTTTCTGAGTGTTGAGAAGATAGGTAGAATAAGGTCCCGTTTCTCTGGAGTTTGWTGTTACTCCTGGAACAATGGTTAATTGGGACGGGAGAGCRCTCACTGCTCTTGGCAGAGGATACAAGTGCAGTTCTAAGAGCCAGGTCCTCACAGCTGCTCATACTTCAAGTCCAGGAGACCCATACCCACACATTAGCATGTAATTTAACAAGTCTGTCTTCAAAGACAGAACTAACTATTGAATGTATTTATGGCTAGAGGGAGGTATGTATGGTAAAAGGTTGCATGGGATGTGGAGTCCTCAAGTACTGAGTTGCCATAATTGACCATTGAACAGTCTAGAAAAGCACTGCCTTCAGATCATGCTGTTTGGAACAAGCTAAGATAGTCCTGGTGCGGATAGAAGATTATCAGCCAAGATTTTCCTAATACATAGTTTTTGTCTGTCTGCTGAGGCTTACAGAATTATTTTGACCAAGACATTTAATATTTTGAATTAAAAATTAATATTTAATATAAAGACTAACGTATCTTATGATTTCTGAAGATGATGTCAAAATTGTTAAGGCATAGTATATTGCAGGYTTAATGCCAAAGTCTATTGGTAGTTTAATTGATTTTTCTTTTTTCAGCACCTGAATTATTATTGCTGTGCTATCACTAGATAACCATGTGGTCTTTGGCAGTCAGTCGTTCCTGGCCTTTGGCTTTCTCATCTGTGAAACAAGTGTTAGCCAGCTCCATTAGCGAGTATCATGCCACATGTCCTTAGTATGGTCGTTATCAAACAAGTTAAAAGAAACCAAATATCGGCCATTATGTGCTTAAAATACATCTCCAGAGCCTGATTGGGCAGGAATATAGATTTGTACAACTATTATGAAACAGGTTTCTAAATAAATTAAAAATAGAAATCAATCATATGACCCAGCTATCCCTCTTCCTGGGTATCTACCAAAAAGAAATGAAATCACCATCTTGTGAAGGTAATTATTGCCTCCTTGTTCTCAATAGGCAAAATAAAGAGGCGGCCTAAGTGGCCATTACTAGGCAAGCAGGGAAATAAATAGTCATAAAAGAATAAGATCTTGCCATTTGCCACATTAAATGGGCTTTGGGAAATTATTTGCTAAGTAGAAAGAAGCTACCCACAGAAAATATCTTTCAAAAACAGAGAGTAAAACTAGTTACTGGGTGGCAGGAAGGCAATAAAGGAATCAGAGGTAGAGAATACAAAGTACCATGTGANATAGCACTAACCTGGGGTCTGATCATTTGGTATCTGTAATGACTACATTTCTTTAATGAATTTTTCTTCTAGGGGATAAATGCCCATACTGAAGACCTCCTTAGAAACCCATCCTATGTCCAAGAGGCAAAAGCTAAGGGATTGGTCATATTCTGCTGGGGTGATGATACCAATGATCCTGAAAACAGAAGGAAACTGAAGGAATTTGGAGTAGATGGTCTAATATATGATAGGTATTTGTTTTTTGTAAAAAATCTCCATGGAATTTTTCAAGAAGCATAGTAGTTTTTATCTTTTAAACTATTAAATTTAGTTAAGTTAAAATTCTGTAGTTCAGTCTAAAGTTTATCCCAACACTTGTAACCTTTTCCCAGGTTGAAATGTCAAATGTCACTTAAGAAGTGCTAACCCAAATGTGTAATTTGCCTTGGAGTGAGGATACCTGCCTGTCCCACACCTTCTGTCTTGATACTTTTTCTGCAGTTGTCTTAGTTACTTTCTGTTGCTATGAAGAGGCATGCTGACCARGGTGACTTGTTTGCAGYTCCAGAGGGTCAGCCCATGCCCATCACGGTGGGGAGTGTGGCAGCAGGCGGGCATGGCAGTGGAGCTGACAGCTTACCTCTGATCTACAAGCAGGAGGCAGACAGACAGACAGACAGTCATGCACGTGAACTTTTGTAATCTCAATGTTTACTGCCTTGTGACATACAAGGCCATACATACCTCAAATCCTTCCCAAATATTCCACCCACTGGGGACCATACTCTCTCACTCAAGCCACTACAGTGATCTCATTGAATTTTGTGGCTTTTTATATCTACACAGTACCAGTGATGTATGTATCCAACTTAGGACATTTCCCTGACTTTTTAAAGCTTTCATGTTTCTTATCATTTCTCTCTCTGCATATTTTGCTTTCTCAGGCTAAACCTTGAAGTCTTCCATAGCAGTGTTCTTTAACCTCTCACTCCTATTTTCTTCCGGGGATCTTTCCTCTCACAACATCCCTCGATGGGCTGTTTCTTTTTGCTCAGAGAATAACTTGTACACTGAAATGTCACTTGCACAGGACTACACTATTTTAAATAGTAGCTTTTGTTCACAGAGTGCTCCTTAGCTTCTCTCCAGATCATTTATTATTGGCAAACACACATGTRTGTGACATATTATACAATGTGTCTTTTCCTTCCTGGCCTCTCTGAACCTCTACCTCCCTGTTTTTTAATGCATACAGAGGGCTGTTTGTTTCTAGCTTCAAAGGCTGGGACAGTAAGATATAGACTGAGATCAAATATTTGTTGACTTGATAAAAAAAAAAAAGCTTCCTAGGAATTGGTATGTAAAATGCAAGTTTWATAGCTGCTAATACTTAGAAAGTTGCTTTAGTATAAAGACATTTTAGGTTGTAAAAAAACATTGACTTGATGGAGGAAGCACAAAGTTTTGACCAGACCTGCTTTAAGAAATATATTCTCCTTGGATTTAATTCATACTACTCTTTGTCCTACTAAGTTATATCATTCCTTAATAAAGATTTTACTCCCACTATTTTGTCTAAACTGGTCTAGTTTGTTCACTTATTTATTTCTTTTGATTTTGAAGAAAGGGAGGGTTTTACTCAGGCTGACTTAGTCTTGCAGTTTTCCTGACTCAGCTTCTTTGAAGAGAAAGAACAGAGGTGGAAGTTTGAGACGGTCAGATTTGCTTTGGTGGGACTGACAGACATTTCAGGCATAGGCCTAGCATGAAGCAGGGTAGAACAGGAGGGGCATTTGGAGTGCCAACATGGCATGGGCTATACTTAGACCCCAAGAGACAAGGGAGGTAATATTGGTGTGAAAATGTGCATATAACATAAAAATTCTAATAATTATCTAAGGCTTACAATAAAAGCACTAGCTTTTTATTCCTGTAATTGTCTCTGGCCAAGTTCCTGACTTCTTGTGCTTTTTGTTTGTTTGTTTTTATGTTGTGTTTACCAGTATGGGGTTTTGTTTTTTTTTTTGTTTTTGTTTTTCAAGACAGGGTTTTTCTGTATAGCCCTGGCTGTCCTGGAACTCACTCTGTAAACCAGGCTGGCCTCGAACTCAGAAATCTGCCTGCCTCTACCTCCCAGAGTGCTGGGATTACAGGCGTGCGCCACCACC
>BDUI01009903.1:49075-63697 GCA_002335545.1 Apodemus speciosus | reverse complement strand
GGAATGTAGACAAAGAATATAGAAAATAAAAAAAATAAAAAAAATGAATGTGAGACAGATCTCAGGAATCAATACCACTCATAAGGACACTTGGATGGTAGGTAGATAGACAAACACTATTCCGTACTATGAAGAATTTATTTTTGTGTTGGGTCTTTATCGTAAGCATGTATGTTTGTTTGTTTGAGACAGGTTCTGACTATGCAGTTCTATCTGTCCTGGAATTCACTAGATATACCAGGCTGACCTCATAGAAATCCATTTGCCTCTGTTTCCCCATTGCATGGACTAAAGGCATGTGCCACCATGCCCAGCTATTTTAATTTCTTTCAATAAGCTGAGGGGTAGGATTAGCTCTTCCAATTGACAGCAATCAAACCCTTCCCTTGTCATTGGTTGCCTTGATTGGGAAGCTGACAGTAGAGCACTCAGGCTCTATATATTAGATTACTCTGACAACCTGACAGGTTTCTTATTGTATACTACACATCCCCACTCCAGTATTAAAACATTAGGCTCAATAATGACTTCTAAATAGACTGGGTTTATATGTTTTTATTATTCTGATTTTTTGAGATTTCATACATGAGTACTGTATTTACATCATTACCACCCCTCCTTCCACCCCCCAATTCCTCCCAACATCCTTCCAACCCCCTCTCAAATTCACAATGTCTTCTTTAGTTATAATTGTTACATATATATTTATTTACATACATGTTTTTAAAGAAATACAATCTGCTGTCCTTTTAGTATTGGTCCTATGTATGTGTGTTGACTATTTGGGGTTGAATAACCTATCAGGGGTCTGTTCCTGAAGACTGGTTCTGCCTCTCTTAGCAGTCATTAATTGCCTGTAGTTCTTCATCCGGTGATGAGCCTTGTAAGATTTCCCCAATTCAGTCAGGCATGGCAACTGGTATTGTCATTGTGTCGAGCTTGTTCAGGTGTCCATGTGATTGAAATTTCATGAGTGTAGCTTCCTTGCCACACACTGAGTAGTCTATATACCAGTTTGTGGTATTTTGTACCCATAGAGAAGACTGGACTGGTTATATTCATATTTTGCTTTTCAGCCCTGGAAGTGGTCATGGTAAGTAAGAGGTGATAGCAATGTTCTAGAGAGTCACCCTTAGCTAAGAACCCTGGTTCCCAAATATTGGAATTGTAATATCAAGAGGCAACTAAGAGTTCCACAGAGAAAGCAAAGGTAGGCAGTGTGATAATCTATGACTATGAAGGAAAGCAGGAGTGTTGAGGCAGCAAGAGACTCTGGGAGCTGAGACTGTAAAGGATGAAGAGCATGGTAACTAAAGGACATTGACAGAGTCACCCACAGTTAAGGAGCTAAACTAAAGTTTGGGAACTACAAGTCTAGCAGTCTAGCTAAAGAGAGTTGACATTCTGAACCTACAGCAATTCGCTTCTGAGCAAAACATCTTTAGGGTGGGGAGAGAGAGAGAGAGAGAGAGAGAGAGAGAGAGAGAGAGAGAGAGAGAGAGAGGAAGAGGAGGAGGACAAGGAGGACGAGAGGCTGCAGCATTCATATACAATTCTATTAATGTAGATAGTACAAGCTGCAGAAAGCAAATACTCAAGAATGATAGCAGAATATCACTACTGTGCAAAAATTCTGGATATTTCTCATGGCTGTGTAATATCAGATGTGGTTCTGTATACACTCAGAATTTGTTGAACCAATTATGGTTTTGTTTTTACAAAAAAAAAATGTTAGTTTCTTCTTTTGCCAACAGGAAACTTAACAACTCTAAGTGTGATTATTTATGAGCATCTCTCTCACTAAAAACTCAAGGCAGCTGAGCTCAAATATTCAGTTATATACTTAACTGCCTCTTATTTAGCCTATGAATTTTTCTGTGTTGTGCCTTCTTAATGCTTAAACCAACAAAGCCCAGAGATTTTGTACTTCTTCTCATTATTTCCTCCATTAAATTATTTATGAGTGAAAAGAAAGTAATTTGAAGAGCAAATGACAAGTGTTTCAAAAATAATCTTAAACCAAGAATAATGTAAATTGATGACAGAGAAAAAAAACAACCAACCAACTGGTATTAAAAGTCCTCTGCTTTAGAACGTTAGCCATATTTCTGAAAGGTCAAATTGTAGACAATTGCATCACATAGTAAACCACCAGGGCACAGCTCCTGCACTTTTGGAACTATGCAATATATTCACCACCTTAAATAAATGGTGACCACTTCCCTACCAGGCAGATAGAGCAATTGAGACTTTGGTAATACTAGAAACACATCAGAGAAGCTAAGGCTAGTAAATGTACCTACAAAACTGTAAGCTAATATAAAGACTAAACTTCATAGGGAGAGTACAGAAATGACAACAATCATGAGAACGGCACATCAACTGTTTGGGGAACATCTCTTTAAGAACATCTAAAACGTGTTGCCTCTTAACTTCTGTATTCAACTGACCTCTAAAGGAGTTAGTGACCAGAGTGTATCTGAAGTGCTATACTAAAAGACTATGTAAGATTGTATTCTTACTATGTGATAATTCATGTAGTAATGTGAATAACGTCTGTCCAAGCCTCAGAGCTACCAACCACTCTGCCTTTCTGTCCTAGGCCATAGATGATTTGGATTTAGAAAATGGGATTAACAACAAAAGAAGTAAAGTACGGAGAAAATGCCCGGGAGTTGATGTTCAGTGAAAGACTGGCATACTGTTTAGGTCTCCTACAAACTGTGAGAAAGAATGTGAATGGCATGGAAAAATATGGAATCAATGAGCTTTGGAAATGACCAGAGGAAAATCATATGGCCTTTGAAAGAGAAGATAGAATGTCAATTATTGGCAGCTCCCCAGACCCTCTGAGACTTAATTTGTTTATATTTCCTTTAGACTCAAGAGAAAAAATAAAATAAAATAAACGTGAGCTTAAAAATGCTCACACAGCCACATCAGTGACACACGAACAGTTTTTTTTTCTCAAGTCATTTGATGTGGGTGTTAGTTCTTTGAAACTTAAAAAGACCTGATTAGAAAAGGAGTTAAAAGACAATGCAAACAATAAAGGCGTGTGGTACACGTTAAGGACAGAATAAAGGAAAGACGGGGCTATCTGAATACTTGATTGCTAAAAGCTTTCACAGAGGTGAGGAAGATCCCCTAAAATGAGCCCGAAAAAACTCTTTTTCTTGACTTGGTCATGGTCTTTTATAATTCAGTCACTTATCTTAGGTCCCTGATGTTCATCTGAGAATGAATACTTGCTTCCAACCTTGTCGATTACAAAGTCATTGGCAGGGAATCAGATGATGAATCTCAGGTATTTTGTTTTGTTTTAGTTCTTTTCTTCTTTCTTCTCCCCTTTCCCATCCCTGCCTCCAGAAAAGTAAAGCACACATTCACGCCATCAACCGACATAAACAAGTTAACAATGGATGAATACAGCTAATTATTTGATTGGTGAAACTGCGCTAATTAATACATGTATATACTTAACACAAAGCAAGGTTGTCCATGGTTATCTTCCCTACATATGTTTGCATTTAATTCTAATGAAAGGTATTTTAGGACAGTTTATTTTTAATGGCACAGCTACTTATGACTGAGGTAATAGTTATGAAATACTTCCTTACTATCTTTTTCATGCAAAAGCAAATTGAGTGCTAAGCCTTTTATTATTGGGAATAATAATCATATGACTGTCTAGCATCTATAAAAAGTCCTTAATAACTCTGGAATTGGTCCACCTTTCTATGAACCTCCTAGAGGACTGTTGTCCAGTTCCTCCACTAAGTATGGTAAAACATTTGCAAAGCACATTTGCACTACCTACTATAATCTCCAGCCCAGTAATACAGGGCTTTATGTTGATGAATACAGATAGCAAGGAACATAATCAAGTTCAATGTGGGTTATTACTAAGAAACAACTTGGAAGCCATAGCTTGATAGTTCTCAACACATGTAATTTAGTGGTTATATTTAATGGCATTCACTCCAGAAATACAGTTCCACTATCTATACTGATGCACACCTCTCAGCAAATGGCATCTATTCTACAGTCCAAACAAGATAGACAGATGGACTGCAATGATGTATAAGAACAAAACCAACAAAGGTTCAAGTGGTTACGATGAGAGAAGTGGCATTGTTCAAGATTGTACAGAACACTCGAGAACCTAGAGTGGTTAATGTGTCTATTTCTAAAGGAGACAGTTGGCGTGGAAACAGAGGAGAGAGACTATTTGGGGGTTTGTATTTCCTGGATGATTTTAAGTGTCACTCACTCACGATAGAAAACATATTCAGTGTAAGAGGTCCAGATCCTGTCATCTGTTTGGTCATGTGTGACAGTGCAGGTGCCGGTGGAGTTGCATGCTACCATGTGGAAGCCAGCATCAGCTAGTTTGTCAAAAGCTTGTTCCAAGAAAGTGAATTTGAGGTAGTATCGAGAAGTATATCGCTCCGGAGGGCGGTCTGGGTCTCTGCTCTCATTCAGAGTGTCTCCGAACACTTCTTTGGCTAATGAGATCTTACCACATACCATGATTCTGGCTACACGGCGGAATTTGGCATCTGTTTGGATGTCCCTGCCCAGAGTATAGGAGCCTCGATAGCCAATAGTGATGAAACCAGCCTTCTTGAGCTCAGAACCAGGGGCAGCTGTCAGAACCATGGGATTATCAGGGCCACTAATATGAATGCTATTGGTTGAAGAGAAATTGAACGTGGTGTCAATGCTGGGTGAGAGCTCTTCTAGATCCATCTGACATGAGTCATTGCCAATTGAATTGAGCTTGTTCATTTTAAGAGCCAACATCTTGGCTAGTTCTGGCAGCTTAAAGTATTCTGCTTCTCTATGGAGCCGGCCACACTCTGGAAAGTGATCTGGAAGCACTACTTGCATATCTCTCATGTAGTCTAGGACATAGCGAAAGAGAAAACCATCTCGATCTATGAAGAATCTCCCTTTGTTGTCCTGGATCAGTGAGCATGGATTCTTTACACTGAACATTTCCCAGAGCCGGGAACCAGGAATGCTGATCAAAGTAGGATAGCGAGTTATGTACACCTGGCCACCTACATTGAGTTCAATAATCTCGGGAAAACCGCTGCACTCCTCGGTCGATTTGACACAACTTGACTTTTCTGGCATGGCCATGTTGACCTGCAAAGAACAAAACATTACTTTTGAGCAAGAATGTATATAGTATGGGGAGTCTGTTCCTAAGCATTAGTTTCCTGCATACATACAGTCTGTATATCAAGAAACCCAAGACTGTGGAGATCACTCAACACATAAGGCACTAGCCATGTAAGCCTAGTGACCCATCTGATCCTGAACCTATGTCAGAACATGGATTGATTCAATGCCATATACCTGTAATTCCCAGGTGCCTATATGAGGTGGGGACAGGAAAATTTCCCAGAAATCTATGTGCCAACTAGTGTAGAGTATGTAACACAGCAGAAACCAGAGAGAGTCCATTTCAACAATGCACAAGGAGGGAACTGACTCCTGAATTTTATCCTCTGACCTCCACATATTGACCATGGTATGAACACACACACACACACACACACACACACACACACACACACACACACACCACATTTAGTGAAAAAAGAAAATATAAACTCATGCAAAACCATAATCACCTATTCATTAACTGTGTTAACTTGAGAATGGCAGCATAAAAATGCCTTCATGGTTTGGCTTTGCAATCTTTTCCCCATCTTTGAGGGCTTCTATCACCCTAGGCAAGAGCTCTTCAACTGAGCAAAACCCCTGCCCTAAATGCCCCTGCATCAAGCAATAATTCTCATTTCATAGCAGGTTATCCGCAGTTTATGCAAGACCCCCTTTCTGGAACATTTCTGCTTTTCTGTTTTATTTTCTCAGTTCATTCACTCTCCTGCCCCTGACCCCAAGACAAACAACTATGTCAGTCCATTTAGTGTGCATCTTTTAATTTGTGTGTATCCTTACAAAATGAATTTTATGGTTTTGAATATATATATATATATTATTATGTTTTATATTTCCTCCCCTTTTCACTCTCAATCCTATATTACTCAAATACCCTTTGTTGATAACACCCTGATATGATCATCCAGCCACTCCTAGCAGCTGCAGCCCAAATTGGTTTTAACTGCCTGCTCTAGTACACATCCCTGCACATGTTTTCTATGATTTCCAAGACAGGCCTCTTCCTGTTTTCTAACCTTCAGCTCCCTATTAGCAGCTCCTTGCTGACTGCTTTGGCAGCACCTTGATTCTAGCAGGTTGAAAAATCACCTTTATCTATGTGAAAGTTTTTTCTAAATAGAATTCATTATTATTTGTCATGTTTCCAGCCCAAAACAGGTCACATTTTATAACTTTTCCTATTGTTAAAAGAACCACAGTTTTATGTCATTTACATCAAAATTCTAAATCCCAAGTCATCTTAATGAATTATCCTTCCTTCTTATCCATATTTGTTACTAACTAGAAGCCATTCCTTTGTGATGTCTCTTGGATACACATTATTGCTACTCACACTTAATTTATATTGTGCACTAACAGAAACACCTTCCCAATTGTTTTGTCTCCCTCTGGTTGTTACGCACTCACATCCATCTTTCCTGATGCCCAACACAAGAAATACTTAATTTTGCTACTAGCCCACCTGCTATGACATCTTCTCTGTTTACCACGATTAAATGGTTCCAATTTACCTATATATCAAATCCAAGTCGCTTACATGGAAACTCAAAACTATAAGCTAGTTGTATCTCCTTTGTAATGATAAGAATATCTAACACTATATAGGGCCTCTGTGCTGGACATTGTTCTTGGCTGATGAAGTGGTTACTTTTATCATTCACAAACTGTTAAATAACAGATGACAAAACATTGCCCAACATAAACTAGAAAACAGTAATTAATGATGCAATCTAAATTCAAGCAGAAGACCACGGAGATTTTTATTAACTACTTCATCCTTTGATTGTATCTGCTAATGTGCATATGTATGAAAAAATGTGTAGGTCACTGTTGGCTGCTTTTGATGTGTCTTTTTTTATTTACTATTTGTTTATATGCCCTTACTCAGGCCTTTTCTTTCCCCTTCTTCACAAGCCATATTTCATCCTTTTGACATCCATCCTATTGCTAAGAACAATTGAGTTCCCCAATAGATAGAAATGTTCAAACATTTGTTTACCTTTGCACTCATAGGGTCTCCTACATTTCCATTGAATATAGTGATAATGTGGAAGGTAAATACACCTAACATTAATAAAATACTTCACACCAGTCTTCATCTGATCTGCTTTTCCTGTGTTAACTCAGTTAATTATGTATAACAATCCAATGAGGTAAATACTGTTGAAGTTCCTACTGCCCAGAGAGAAGCAGGTGCATAGTCTATTAACTGCTTTACAGGGATTATTTTTTTCAGTGTCCGTTTATACTAGAATGAGAACTATCCTACTAAGATGCTGACTCTGGCTATCTCTATGAAAACTTCCTCAAAGTCAAGATAAGAAAATGCATTCATATTAAATAAGACATATGAAAATCCACAGAATGCAATTTACCATTTTTGTAACGGAACACATGTTACTAACATAAATTAAATGAAATTTAAAAAATGAATGTTAAAGCTATGAGAAAATAAAATGAACACAACAATATTGGGTGCAAAAATTCCATGAGGTAGCTGCCCTTGCCTTGCTCTTTATTGGTTAAAACCAGTTCTTTTTCCCTTTGAAGGCATGGAGACATTAGCTGCACTGAACTTATACCCAGTTCCTCAAGCACATTCACTTTTTCATGTCCATGTGACAAAACATGATTCTGTATGTTTGCAATGTCCTTTTTATTTGTTCTGCTAATTCAATACCTACCGTCTCTTCTTGTACAATAATAAAAGAAAGTGGCAGGTTTGAATTAGAATCCTGGGTAACTTTGAGCAAACTGTAAAATTTCTTCTCTGAGCCTCAATATTTTTATCCAGAAGATGGATAGAGAAAATAACCTGATTAATAAGATAAGAAGGAAATCATGCATGAGTTATATCAGTACCTAATATAGTAGTTGCTTCACTAATTACCAGCTGATAAATAATAATAACAGATATTAGTTATATTAGCTTCCTGAGCTTGTCTTAGAGCAGTAGCTCTCACTCAGCCTTCCTAATGCTGCCTCCTTTAATACAGAATTGTGGGGACATTGACTGCAACATTATTTCCTTGCTACAGCATAACTGTAATTTGCTACTGTTATGAATCATAATGTAAATATTTGATATGTAGATGGCCTTAGGTGACCCCTGTAAAGGGTCATTCAACCCCAAAGGATCATGACCCACAAATTGAGAAGCACTGTCTTAGAATAAGTGGTGAAGTGCTGCTGAGTATTTATGGTACTCAACAGGTCACAGCAATCCATTTAGATGCTGCCTAAATGAACTATCCTGTCTAACTTTCAACCCCAAACTCGTATATTCCACATTACTGTGCAGTTTAGGAATTGTTGTATTGGGACATTTAACAGTATTCTGGAATTGCTTATTTATGTAGCTACCTGTGATTAATATATCCTCAGATACAAGGTAATCTTGATTATACTGCTTTTGATTAGCATCACTGGGAGGCTGGTCAGTAGTAAGGTAGGAGTAACTATTGCATGGTGAGTAAATCACCAGCAAACACATGGTATAATAATGCCAGGAATGTTATACTGTCAGAGGAGATATGAGGAGAAATTCATTTATAGAAGTTCATCTTGAATACATATATATGAAAAAGAAATGTATTTTTTGCAGATTTCTGAATATAAAAGGTAATATTCTTCCAATACAACACTATCAAAAGTTGAAGATGTTTTCCCTCATTGCACAAACATCATTTTATAGCACAATTAAAAAACTGTATTTTTTTTCTCGGTGTTACTTTGGATATAGTTCTGTACAAGTCAACTTGAAATAGGTACTTAGAAACCACTCTTGCTCAAAAAACATTGGCTCACTGGGCTCACAAGGTTAACTGAAACCAAGGTGAAAGTTTGATGTCTCTGCCTTATTCTGGAACTGGTTGCCTCCATTACTTTAGCTGAAGGTACTCAGATAAATCTTTTTCCTGGATTCCAGGAATGGCAGAACAGACCAGGAAAGGAGAATAATCCATAACAATACACTTTGGAGTAGAAATAATAAGAACCACATTGATTCCTTCTACACAGTAAGGGTGTTTTCATGTCATCTTACAGGACTAGAACTGAAAACGCTCAAGCAGACCACATCTTGACTAGGGCTGCTTAATTATACATGTCTCTTGCCCTTTATACCAACTCCCCCTCTTCTCAGTGTGGATGCACTGAATAAATCTTTCATTTTCACAATTACTTGTTCCTCTGCCATATGAAGATAGTATAGCTGGGGGTCCGGGGCCAGAAGTCAGACTTGTGGCCTGAAAACTTCAATTAAAAGCCAATGATTCCAAATCCTATGAATCAGAGTTACAGTCCAGCTAGGTCAGTGGTTCTCAACCTGTGGGTTTCGACCTCTTGGGAGAGGGTCACATAGTAGATGTCCTGTATATCAGATACTTATTTTATGATTCATAACAGTAGCACAATGAGTTATGAAGTAAGCAATGAAAATAATTTCATGGTTGGGGGTCAACATGACATTAAGAACTGTATTAAAGGGAAGGTTGAGAACCACTGTTTTAGGGAGTCAAGCTGAGTAGTCCGTTTGCTAGTGTTACTCAGTGTTAACAAAACAGTTAGCTACTTTCAAAAGAACAGAGCCTTTATTCTGGGAAAAGAAATCGGAACAAAAGTCAGGACGGAACTTCAGCTGCTGCCTTTCTCAAACGTTTTTAAACATAGATATAGAAATGTTCCTGGGAAAAGCTACATGTGAGTGGTTTCTGCTTGGTTGGTTTTGGTTTTGTTTTGATTTGATTTGCTTTTTTTTCTTTCCATTAGAAAGAAAATGGAAGTGGTTTCTTTAATAATGAACATATCTAGTTCAAAACAGCCCCTTGTGCATACATTATTGCATGAAGTCAAGAAGGGCATGCTCCCCAAAAGGAAGATGTTAATCTGTTTGTGTGTATTTGCAATGTAGAAAATTATTTTCTACATACAAAGCTCCCTGTGTTAACTTCTTTCTCCCTTTCTTCAGCCCCATGTTCTCTATCAAGCTCGTTTTGCTTATGGGGAAGCAGACAAGCAACAAACAAACACAAAGAATTCTCTTAACCTAACCAGCAGTCAGTTTTGGAAATGTTTTTTTTGTAGGGGGGTCTGAGCGTGGGCAGAGGGTAGCCTTTTAAGAAACCCTGAAATGCCTCATTTATTCTCTTTCGTGAATAAACCGGAGGCTGATAAGGGTTTGCTGGTAGTGCCCTCAGTTAAAGAAATAAAAGTCCCCATAAGGAGGAAGTAAATGAGGTGACATTTAATAAAGGGCTTAAACCAGGCTGCAGAGAAGACCGATAAAAGCAGCTGGATACCAAGCCCAGAAGAACCGAGTCTTATAGTCTAGCGTTTCAAAGGCAGTAAGGAAACTAGCCAATGTATCGCTCCCTTTCTGGCTCTGAATAATTCTACTTGTCACCAAGATCCATGTTTTCCAAAGACAAAAGTCCTCTCTAGCAAAGTACACCATACTGTAAGTTCGTCAAAATGACATGTGACTGACAGGAAAATGTGCAGGAAGACATTTCTGAGAAAACCAGACACTTCATAAACAACCAGTTTTCTATTTTATTAAGCCTGAAATCCCTATGTCCTAATCCCTCTTTCCTACCTTCCGCCCTCCATTTTCTTCTGGAATCCTTTACTTTCTTTTCTGTCTCTTGGCTCCTGTCTCTCTCCTCTTTTAAACCAATGTGTTTTAAATATTTACGTGTCTGTAAGAACAAGCCCACACATTCAAATTAGAAAAGTGATCCCCACCTTTTATACTGCTCCAAGTCAGAGATCCAAGAAATCCAAGTAGTTAACAGCTAAACTGGAAGTGCAAGCAAAGGGAGAAAACAACTTCAAGTAAGAATTAAAAAACAGTTCTTTGCCTCAGCAATATTCCCTTGTGCTTCCAACTGGCTTGTATCTGTGACTTTTTGTCTGCACGTAAAAGAAAAGGTTAGCACCCAGATGCATTAAACCCGATCAAAATACTTGACAAATTCACCGGATACTAGAAAGCAATCTGATTTTTCTGAAGTCTCCCCCTCGGAAAGAGCTTCGGCTCCTTCTGGAACTCTAAACTGCTTTCTAGTCACAGGCTTCACAGGAGATCTTTTCTCAATAGAGAAACGACAGCCGTGCCTATCCCCAGCTCAAATTCAGAAGCTCCGGAATCCCAGAAGCAACGGACTGGAAAGAAAAGACAAGGAGAGTGATAAAATAGTTACCTTGAGTCTCGAGACACTCAGGTAGTGCCAAATCGAGCTCCAGTGCCTGTCTGCCTCAGTGCTGGGAGGGCTCAGCTCCAAAGAGGAATGCCTTTCTGGTCTCCTTCCTCTCCCTTGCTGTGTGTTTTGGTGCTTGATTTGAGTTTTCCTTTTTTAAAACTAGCAGTCCTGTAGACCCTCCTCCCCTGCTATGACATACTTGACTTCCTCTCCAGCCCAGCCAGCCTCCCCGCTCTATTCTGCAGCCTGACAAGAAGCAAAGCAAAGGAGAGAGAAGGAACGGAAGGGGGAGGGGGCAAGAAACAAAGGTAGTGGTGACGGTGAGAGGAGAAATTTTGTTCATCTTTGCTACAGCAGAGCAAGTAAACATTTTGCAGTCACAAGTACATGAATGATTTGTAWGKGGTKTGGTGTGTGTGTGTGTGTGTGTGTGTGTGTGTGTGTGTGTGTGTGTGTGTGTGTGTTCCTGAAACAGGGCCTTCTTGCATACCCCAGGGTAGCCTTGAAATTTACATCCTTTAGTGTCAGCCTCTGGAGTACCAGGATCACAGCAGCTATGGGCAACCACAAATCACACTGAATGAATTTTTCAGTGAGGAATTGGTTGGATTCTGAACTTAATTTTAAGTATGTTTACTTTAACGCCCATAATCCTGAATACCAGTTAATATGCTAAGAGCTGAGAATAAAAAAACACTAGACACCTTTTTCTTTCTTGAGAAGAAATAACCGTACAGTGTTTCACTGTTATGTATGAGAAGAAGCACAGTACTGTAAGAACAAAAAAGAAATACTCCAGGGCTATCTAGGGAAATCTGAAGGCTTCCTGGAGGATTAACTAAATGGAGTTTTACCAGATGCATAGGAATTACCCACAAGATAGGATTAGCATTACAGGCAGAAAGGACAGTGACAACAAAGGGGGTGGGGTGGGGGGAGGGACCCACACATACTGGTGTATTAGGCACTATACTCAACTGTTTTTTAAATGCTAGAGTCAAGATGTTAGGCTACCTCACTCCAAAAAATCCGAGTTAATGTTCTCCAGATGTGGTATAAATCCAACTAAAAAAGTGAACCCTTTATCTAAGTTATTTCGTTGTATATACATTTCTCTCTCTAAGCATCACTGAAATCCATTGGATTTAAATGTGGGTTTCTTCTCAAAATTGGGCCGTGCCTCTCTAAATCTTAAAAGTTCTTTCTCAGTCAAATGGTCATTTCTGAGAGCTGAGTTTTAAATGGTTCAGTTTGGAGTGAGGATGTATTTGCATGTAGAAAGCAGGAAACTAGACAGAGTGATATGGGGACATTTAATTTTTTGTCATAGAAATCAATCTCATGTCAGTTTCATCACTGGTAATTTTAATAAATAAATTAATTMATTCAATATTCTCTCGTTAATATGTTTAACAGTCTGTCCTGGTTGTCAACTTGACACAAACCTGGAAGTATCTGGAATCTTAATTTAGGATTTGTCTACCTCAGATTGCCCTGTAGGCAAGTCAACAGTGGGGGGGAGGGGCAGCATTTTCTTGATTAATAACTGATGTAGGAGGGTTCAGCCCATTGCCAGTGGTGCCACCCATATGCATGTTAGTCCTGGATTGTATAAGAAAGAAGGCTGAGCAAGCCATGGGGAGCAAGCTAGAAAGAAATGTTTTTATCCTGGACTGTGCTTCGGGTCCTGCCCCCAGGTTCCTCCCCTAACTTTCTTTGTTGATGGACTGTTACTTGGAAGTGGAAGATGAAATAGTTTTGTTCCCCAGGTCACAGTCCTTATCACAGCAATAGACGCCTAACTAAGACACTGTTTTTGACATGTGAACAATGCCCTTCACGCTCACCAAATGGCTTTGGCTGCTTCACATATTGAATGTGTATGCAACAAATCTAAAGCAGCTTAGTTTTTAATTCTGAGACTAATTAGGAGCTATTTTTAGTTAGACATTTCTTTCTTTTTAAAGTAGCAAAATCCTCCCCAGAAAATTTACCTGTATTTCCAGACATTCTTACAGATCATATTTACCTTGATTATGATATATGCAAGGAAAATATAATACCATTAACTAAATCTATTTTAATGTATTTTCTGAGCTAGGAGAAGATGCAGTTTCTTCTGATGGCTATGATGGGTAAAATCTGAAAAAGTGGTCTGGGGCCAAATTTCCAAGTGGCAGCAGCTAAGTAGACAATAGTGTTGACTGTAAATCATTGCTTCCCCCCTCCCTCCCCCATTTAATCTCCTTCTCTCTTTCCCTCCCTCCCCCTCTTTCTCTCTGAATGTGTGTGTGATTGTGTGTACACATGCATATGTGTATATGTATCACATCCCCTCCCCCCTAGAGAAGTCTCTCAAACAACACCAGCATCTCAGATGCTTTCAAAAATCCTTTCTTGGCTGGCACTGCTTTAACTGCTTCCAAGTTTGACTTGTGTTTTGATCGAATCTGGCGAATATCTCTCAGAATTGCTGTTACTTTTGGAGGAGTGGGAGTTCTGAGCAGATTGTCGTGTGAAAAAAATTATAGGGGAAAAGGGATTTGCAAAATTCCCATAGTGTTCATCTGAATTTAAAATTAATGGAGTACAATCATTAACCTCTAAGTCACTTGACAAAATGATTTCTTGTTCATAATAGATAATGCATGGCTATCAAAGCTGTGTCATTCTTTGTACGGTGGTTTTTCACATCTTGACACTTACATCCTGAACATGAATATCTGCTAAACATGCATATATATATGCACAAACATGTTCTTAACAAAGCAGGGCAGAAATATTCATGTCAATTACAATTCTTGTTTTGCATGTGGCCTTGGCTGGTATTTATAATACTGTCCTCTACTGTTTCTGTATTTCCTCCAACCCCAGCAAACACCTCAGCAGCTCTTGGTTCTTCTCCCGGAAGAGCTAGCTACCCATAGATTTATTATCAAAAGAACTGTGATCTTTGTCATCCTGCCTAGATTGGGTTATTGTAGTTTCCTATTTACTTTAATCACAGGACACAGCGGCACCAAGAGATGCCCTAAAGTATCTCCTGCACTCCAAACATTATCTTCCTTACCTCCACTGTGGAGAAGCAATCCAATTTCTACCTTAGTTAAGGATTTTATTGTTGTAATAAAACATCATAACCAAAATGCACCTTTCATTTTACATATTTTACATTTCTAGGTAATAGTCCATTGCTCAGGAGTACTGTTCACCATGGGGTGAG
>BDUI01009903.1:15604-29043 GCA_002335545.1 Apodemus speciosus | reverse complement strand
CATACCACTCCTGGGCATATATCCAGAAGATTCCCCAGCATGCAAGAAGGATACATGCTCCACAATGTTCATAGCAGCCTTATTTATAATATCCTTTTATTTTTTTAAACTTGCTTAACAGGTCATCAACCCAGCAAGCACCCACTACTGGTTCTGTGGTTCATACTGCACAAGTTTCATGAGCTGGAAAAAAAGATTAACTTGAAGAATTGGGGGTGGGGATGATTTTGAAATATCTGAGGGAAAAGGACCCTGTTCCCTAACAAAAACAAACTAAAAATATAATGGTTCTAAATGGGATGGTGGCTCCTAGGGAAAAGCGAAGATGGGATATGTGTTTAATGAGAATAAAATGTTGAGAGACCGGCTGTAGAATTAGGTGAACATACTTAACACTACTGGCCTGTATATTTAGAAATGACTAAGATAATGAAAAATATGGAATGTGTATTTTACCACAATCAGAAACAAACAAATGGCCTGGGAGTGTAGTTCAATTGGTACAGGGCTCCATCTCAAGCAACACATAAACGAGGAGTATTGACAAATGCCTGTAATACTAGCACTTGAGAGGTGGAGGGAAGAGGCTAAGAGTTCAAGATAGTCTTCCAAGCCTTCTGTCTTAGGGTTTTTTCTGCTGTGAACAGACACTGTGAAAAAGGCAACTCTTATAAGGGAGGACATTTAATTGGGGCTGGCTTACAGGTTCAGAGATTCCGTCCATTATCATCAAGGTGGAATCAGGGCAGCATCCAGGTAGGCACGGTGCAAGAGGAGCTGAGTATTCTGCCTTCATCTGAAGGCTGCTAGAGGGAGACTGACTTCCAGGCAGCTAGGATGAGGGTCTTAAAGCCACATCCACAGTGACACACCTACTCCAACGGGGCCACACCTTCTAATAGTGCTACTCCCTGGGCCGAGCATATACAAACCACCACTGTCCCAAAATAAAAAGGCAAAACTCAAAACAAACCTAGTTATGTTATAAATAGTCCAGAGTGACTATAGCGGTCTAGGTTGAAACTATGTCACCTCAAGTCAAACTTATCATACATCGAACCTTCCTGATTTTGCTAGAAATTTTAATTCTTATCATTTTACCAAAGCTATCATTCATCTCTCTAAACTTGCAAAAACTACAGAAATGAAAGAACTGAACCTCAATCTTTACTCTGCTATAAGTGGTCTTGCATATTTTTAATGTGAACATGCTCAAAAAGATTACGATAAGGCTAATTATTTTAAGAACTGATATGATCTTTAATTTGAACAATATATCGACTGCAGGGTACATTGGAGTGAAGGACTGACATTGGATGAGATGCAAATGTAGAAGATAAGGCATAGATTAATTATTTTCACTCAGGAGGATCGGCTACCCAGAAAGGCATTTGGCAATATCTTGTGGTATTTTTGGTTATTATAATTGAGATGCAGGAGGTACTACTGGTATAGTAGTAGCTTAGAATATTATTAAACATCCTACAGTGTACTGACAGGTCACTGTCACATGTGCCTGCTCACCTGCGCGCGTGCACGCACGCACACACACACACACACACACACACACACACACACACATACATACAAAACGATCTACCCTCAGAGGTCAACAACATAAGTTTTAGCAATCCTAGGCCACAGCCTTCTGATTTTTTGCTCACTTTTTCCATTAACTTTGTCACAGCTTTTCTTCCAACTGCCATGACCTACCAGAACTCCATTTGTAGCCAGTACTATTTCTGTCTCAGCATAGTACCCACCCCATTGCTTCAATGATTACTTCTAGGATGTTAACTGCTATCATGTTTAAGTACAGATGTTCTTCTGGTTCTAAAGCATTCTCTCTCTTAATATCCCTCACTTTTTTTTTCATTAGGATTTTCTGGTTCTAGTAGTAGCAGTTGATACTCTGATCTATAAGGGCTTAACTGGGGGGGTACATACTGGAGTTAAGAAAGGCAAAAAAGGAAGTGATGTTATTAGATTTTAATAAAAAAAAAACGTAGGGCCATTTAATTTTACCAAATATCTATTGGTACCTTATTTATATAAGATGCTGTGCTGGGTGCTTGGAGGAAGGTAGCTATCTTGGAGGCATGAGATAACTGGTTTAAAGAGTAACTGGTTTAAATGGATTATTCTTAATATGGTATCATATTTTGCACGTACATTATCATAGTGGAAACCTAAATTTCAATAATTCAATCAATGAAATACAACAGAGCTTGTAAGTGGTGCAATGTATGAAAAGAGAGTTCTTGAGACATTATGGATTGAGATTTTTCCATTGGAAAACAACGAGGGTGGTAGTGGAAAAGTATGGTTTCATTTGTGCACAGGCAAGGGGCATAGACATTAAGGTTATTGAGTGATGACTGTCAAAGAAATTCAGAAGCTTTTTCTCTGTTTTGTGCACCTTCAGCTAAGCTGTTTCTGGTTCCTTACCATATAACATAGAATATAACATACCACAATAGTAAGATGAGTCATTGTTTTCCATAACCCTAAAAAAGAAATAAAATCTTGCCAATTAAACATGGAGTGCCACCGGTTGTCTGTTTTCGGAGAGATCTTGGCAGTTGGAACGAGAAAAAAAAATACAGTGAGTTTTCAAAGATGACAAAATTTTAGAAATATGAAGTAAGCAGAGGTCTTGGTTTGTACGACACATGATGAATTTATTTATTGTGCATCCATTTCCCACAATCGGCTTTCAATTTTAACACTGTAATCAATAAGTCAACCTATTTGTACACAGCTTCTTAGATAGTTGTACCCCTTTCATGGCTCTGTGATGTGCGTAAGCGACTGCAGTGTAAAACGCTTAATTTCTTTGGTTACAGCACCCCCGCGACCATCCCACACACCCATTCATTAACACGTGCCCAGTTGGCAAGTTACAGGAAAATTAATATTTTTTAAATTAAATTGTATCAAACTCTGCATACAGCTAATTAAACTGTGGGAGAGATGTGCTATGGAAAAGCATTTTACCAAATGTGCACTTTTCTTCTTCTTTTTTCATTCCATTTTCGTAGAAAGGTTAAAATGGGCTGGGGAACGCAGCGCTGAGGAGGCGGAGAAGGGATATACGTCTCAGGATACAGGAAATACGGTAACAGCGAAACCAGGAGGAAGCCAGCCCTGTGCCTGGAGGGGATCCGCCATCTCAGATCTCGGCCTTGCCAGGGCCCACCAGAGAAAACTAACGCTCTGGTCCTGTCATACCTATGGGGGACCAACCCTGTGCCTCGGGGAGATCCACGCTCCCACCAGGAAATACGCGGGAACCCAAGCCTCCAAAAAAGCGTTGTGTCCTGGCTCCGCGGTGGGATTATCCTGAAGGGACTCCCAGTGGAGGTAGTACCACTCTCCCCTCGGCGCCTCCTCCTGCATCTGCTGGACTCAAGTCGCACCCTCCTCCTCCGGAGAAGTAGTGAAATAGAGTTTTTTCCCAGCCGAAATCAGGTCAGATTCTTTCTTTCTCATCTGGGACATCCAGGCTCTCTGAAACTTAATTATGCCTTTTCCCAGCTCTTCCCCGTTTTCCTGTTCTTCCCACAAATTCAAAAAGAAAAGAAACAAGTACAGGCATTGAAAAGCCTTTCTTAAAGAAAAAAAAAAGTATGCTTGGATGAAATGGGTATTTGCTTGCATTGAGTAATTAAGATATTTTACATGAGTTAATTGTGATTTTTAAAAACTGCAGTGTTTTGATTTTCATGACAGGCCAAGAAATAGGGAGATAGTAACAGAATGTTCAGTGGCTGATAAATTAAAACTGGGTGGGGATTTACTATACTTTTCTATTTTTTTGTGTATATTGAAATTTTTTTCCGTTTAAAAATGCTTATCCCAAGAGTAAGGATGTACTCAAGGCCTAATGCCTATGCCCAGGGGAGATTGTAAAGTGAGCTTTGAGAACTAGTTTTTTTTTCCCTGTGTAAGATGAGATTTAGTAAGTGAAAACAAGTTATAATAACCGCAAGTACCATAAAAATGTGCTTGTTCAAGGTATTCAGCAATCATGGAGGATGGAGATGGCTCTTGATGGGGCAAGGATGCCAGTTAGTCATCGAAAGCTATCAGAGGAGGGGGGAATTTTGGGGTGGGCCTTAAAGGGTGAGTGACATCTACCATATGGGTTGGTATGCTTTTTAGGCCTAGTGTTTCCAGAATGAAAGGCCCGGAGGGCAAGATTGTTCTGGGGCAGCGTGGCTGTAATTCTAAGTCTGAGAGAAGTGTGTTCCAGGGCTGTTAGGCCTTGAGTGTTTTGCTAAGGAGTACGCAGTTTACTCTTGATGAACGAGTAGCATTGGAGATTTCCAAATAAGTACTATTTATGTTTTAAGACTCTAATTCTTATTTTCACGACATTAATAGCTTATTTGAATGAGGCTTATGTTAAACAGAAAACAAATGAACAAGTTTGACTCAAGGCTCACAGTTCTTCTTCATCTCATCCCGTAAATCTTTATGGAGTCCATGCTGTGGTTAGGCCTTCCTTGTACAGGGAGGTGTGGGGCACAGATGACCAAAACATAGCAGGAGGAAAATCGATATTTGAGCTAATCAATGAATAACATTGGCAATTGTGAACGTAATGGGTATCAGGTTTGCTGCTAAAGCATAAAAAAAAAAAAAATGGAGTCTTATTTCACCTAGAAGCAGTTGATTGCCATCCAATAGGCCAGTCCTTCCCTCATTTTTTACCTCTATTCAAATGGTAATTTAACAGGCAATACAGAAAGAAATGCTCACCTAGAAAACAAAGGGGGCTATTCAGGGCAAGAAGTGTTTAGGAACTGCGTAATTTCTCCCCAGTGATTTAAAGCAGAGATAATTGTAATGGCGGATACTTGTTGAATTTGTGGTGTGTGTGTGTGGGGGGGCGGGGTGCCATCTTTTTCTAAAGGATTTCGAATGCTTGCATTTAATCACAACTCCACTGAAGGATGTTTGTATAGGCTTATAAGTTGCCACAAGTTGTGAGACACTTAAGTGGCCATGTTGAGATTTGATTAAAAAACAAAATGTTTGGTTCCAGAATGGATGCTGTCAGCTGCTGTGCAGAACATACTCCCTAATTCTGTGTACCCAGTTACTTAATAGGAATGCACCACTGAATTGGGAGCTGAAAGGAACATAAGGAACTGAAAAGGCCAGGGGAAAATGAGACAGACTATAAGTGACAGAAGAAAGGACTTCGCCTTCTTTTCCTGTTTTCCAGTTTGAGAGGGATTGCAGGATGGCTCCATTTCCTTGGTGCGTTTGTAAAATAGTTCACCCATTGAAGACCATGAAGATCCTTTCCAATGCTACCCTGCTTTTGCTGGTGTCCTGCACCTGGAAGCTGTGATGCTAAAGGTAATCTTTTTTATAAAAAGAAAAAAAGTAAAAATGCACGTAAAGGAGGAAAAGGGAGTTGATAATGGCATGTTCAAAATAATCGGACAAATCCCCAAACACTAGCATAAATAAATTGAAATAGTTTCTGTAGCATATGGAACCATACGCACTAAAAATAACCATGTAAATCCGTTTAGTAAATGTAATGCTGACTGATTACTTTATAGTTTCTGTTCTTATTGGAAAGTCTTTTTAAACCCTATTTTCTAATTGTTGCTAGTTAAGGGGAAAATGATGTACTTTTATACCAATTTTATAACAAAAATCCTTTATTTTTCTAGTAATAAGCTGTTTTTTAATTATATTGTGATGGCTCTGCCTTCTTTTCTAATGTGTATTTTTTAGTTTGTCCAAGAAAATTAGTAGGTTTTTTATTTTTGCTTTTGTTTTTTTTGTTTTTGTTTTTGTTTTTGTTTTGTTTTTGAGACAGGGTTTCTCTGTATAGCCCTGGCTATCCTGGAACTCACTCTATAGACAAGGCTGGCCTTGAACTCAGACATCGACTGCCTTTGCTTCCTGAGTTCTGGGATTAAAGCCACTGCCTGACTAGAAATTACTGTGTATTCCTAGTTTGCTGAGGGAATATATTGTGAATGGGTATAGAGTCTTTTCTTTTGTTTTGTTTTCTCAAAATAATTTGTATCTATTTCCATAAGTATTCCTATGACAATGTGATGATAAATTACAATAATTTTTAACGAATTTCCTTTGATATTTAATGAGACTTCCACATTCTTTGGGGGTAGGGGGAGAGGGCAAATATTGGTCTTTAGGACTCATGCACTTTCTGTCTTTCGTTTGCTTGGGTTTTTGTTGTTGATGCTATTTTGTTTTGAGACAAGAGGTGTTACTGGGACCTGATCAGGTTGGGCTGCCTGGTCAGCTAGCCCAAGTGCTCAGCCTTCCCCAGCACTGTGATGACAAGCCTGGAGGCCAGGTCCAGCTTTTATTTAAGGTGCTAGAGGTCGAACTCAGGTCTATGGGCTTGCATAGCAAGCAGTTTACTTTTTACCTACTGAGCCATCTCTCTAGCCCTGCTTTCTCTCTATATTTCTTTTTCTTCTAGTTTCCTCTTGTTCATTCTTCTTCTAATGTAGTGAATTGGGCTCTAGCTGACTAATATTTCTTTGCTAAAATGAAAAGTTAAAACTACAAATTATTCTCTACAGTTGGTAAGAATGTCACAGGTTTGTATATATTATTTTGTTATTATATTTCAATAATTAGTGATTTATAATGTGTCTAATGATTCTTTAAATTTGGGCATTTCACATGTGTGGGTGTTTTGTCTGCACGTATGTATGTACCGTGTGTATGCCTGGTACCTATGGATGTCAGAAGAGAGCATCAAGATTCCTTGGAACTGAACTTACAGATGGCTGTGAGTTGCCATGTGGGTGCTGGGTACTATACCCCATCCTCTGCAAGAGCAATGAGCACTCTTAACCACTGAATTATCTCTCTAGCCCCTGCCTATGGCATTGTATTTTTGTTTTTTTTTACGTTTACAGTTATTTATGCATTCTTTTAAACATGAAACCATTAGCCAAATTATAATTAAATTTTATTTTTCTCTACTCTGAAGTATTTTTAATCATTTATTATTATTTTATTTTGGTTTTTCGAGACACTGTTTCTTCCTTTACCCTGGCTGTCCTAGAATTTGCTCTGGAGACCCGGGCTAGCTTTGAACTCACAGAGATTGCCTACCTCTGCCTCCTGAGTGCTGGGAACAAAGGCATACACCACTACTGCCCAGCTTTTTAATCCTTCTTACATCAAAAAAGAAATGTGTATAGTTGCTGTGCATCTCAATAGAGTTTGGTAATATAAAACTTTTCTTGCCAGGTAAGATGGTGTATACCTTTAATTCCAGTATCCAGGAGGCAGAGACACATGGATCTCTATGAGTTTAGGATAGTCTAGTTTACAATGAGTCAGGCCACCCTCGGCTACATAACAACAGCTTGTCTACAAACAAAACAAAAGCCAAAGGCTTTATTCTTTCCTTAAATGTAAAAATCGTGGTTAGGCTGTTTATTGATTAATTGAAGTCCTTTACCCTTTATCCACAGTCTTGCCATGTGTTTCCCCCATTCTCTTTCATTTTGCCACCTAAAAGGAATTTGCTTACTTCTTCACTGTGTTTACTTGGACAAAATATTTTCTTATACATTACCTGTATTCTTGGTTGAAGTTGCAATCCAGGATGATGTATTACACTTAGGTTTTGTTTGTTTGTGTCTTTCCAGTCCTTGATCAGGAACTTTCTTCAATTTCTTTAATCTTCTTTGTCTTTGTTGACATTAACAATTTTTCAAAACAAAAGACAAATATTTTGTAGGGGGCTGCTCAATTTCAGTGTGTGTATCATTTCCCCATTGTGATATTTTGATGATATCTGTTGGCAGGAAGACCACGGAAGTCACGTTAAGTGTTTCTGTTGGAGTCATATTCAGAGCTTGCTCATGATGCAGATGTCATGTCAACATTGATTTCTTGGCTAAGTTGTTGAGGGTTCTGTTATATTAACCCACCGTTTTCTCTTTGCAGTCAATCATTTTGCCGTGAATACTTGGAGATTGTAACTTTTCTGTTTCTTGTCACACTATCTTCTAGTAGTTTTTGCATCTGTTCATTATTCTGAACTAAATGTTTTTACTGTGACTACAAAGGAATGCTTCACGTACCATCTTTTTTTTTTTTTTTTACTGAATTCACTAGTTTATATTCTACTTGAAGAGAAAGCTTTTTCCATTTCTTATATTTAGACACCTAAGTTTTTGTGTTATTTCATTAACAGCCTTTTACTGTCATAATTATTTTATTCAGTGTGTCTTCTCTATCCTTTGGCATGCTCACCATTCTTTGACAGATATTTACACTTATTTTAACATTTCTTTTCTTCCTTACTTTCAGGCTCATCTTATATTTTCTACCCCATTGACCATTTCTCTATTTGACTGTGCCACTGGGAGACCGTATTTACAAACTGAGGTGTGGAACTATGGATTTTTTTTAATCTTTTGTTATTTCACATTTAATTTCAGAATACAAACATTATTTCATATTTATTGAAATTTGCCTTATGTCTTAGAGAGCATAATCACTACTGTGTCTTGTGTGTTTGTAAAGGGTTTGTATATTCTAACTGTTCTATATAAGGGTTTATAAATATCTGTTAAATATATTACCTTGTTGTATAAATCTTCTATATCCACAGTAAAGTATAGGGTATACATTTTACATTTGTGACCCCTTTCTTAAATCTTGTCTTAAAACCTATTTTATTTACAGGTACAGCAGGTCCACATTTGTGGAAATGGAATTTCTTTTTCAGTTCTTTAATCTAGTCACCTTTTTATTGAGGCAGGGTCTCTCTATGTAGCCCTGGGTAGCCTGAAACTCACTATGTAGACCAGGCTGGGCACGAACTCACAGAGATCCACCTACTTCTGCCTCCCAAGTGCTGAGAGTAAAGGTATACACCACCATGCCTGGCTCCATTCAATATTTTAGATGACATTTTATTTGTTTATTCTTTGTGTCCATGTGTGTGGTAGGGGTACGTGCGGGCATGTGTGCTATTGTTTGTAGTGACTGGTGTACAGTGTTAAGGAACATGTTTCCTATCAGGACCTGAGAATCAAACTCACCTCTTTGTAAGGTTTGATGGTTAGAGCCTTTACCTCCTGATCCATCTTGCTTATTCTACCTACACTCGATTTTGTTTGTTGTGTTTTTTAGAAAACATTCTGCCAAAAATATGAATGCAGTGATTTATTTCTGAATTTACCAATAAGAATTATATTTAGCAGTAAAGATAAACTGTGTAAATACATTTTTTCCTTTTTATATGTTTAAAATCTCTCATATACAATCTGCTGTTTGTAGTTTACCTATAAAGTCTCTATGGTATATATAATATATACATACATATATACATATACACTTTTGCTAAACCATTTAGAAGAACTTTCAGACGTAATCATATTTCATCCTTAAATACTTCTTCAAATCTCTGAAGAACAAGGGCATTGGTATTACTGCAGTATTGCTATGTAAAATATTTTATACATCAAGTTTTCCTCACAATGCCCTGTGTTGCTTTCATTTGTTTTTATTATCATGTATTACATTTACTTATCATAAATCTTTGGTCCTCTAAACTCTAAAATAACATTTGTCCGAACTCTGATTTTAATTTTTCATGACATGGGCATTCTTATGTCCAGATAGTTGTCCTGTGTATGTCCACAATCTGGGCTTGTCTGATTGGTTCATTCTACCATGAATAACTTAGGCAGTTTTCGCCAGAAGACAACATAGTTGATGCTCTGTCTTTCCTATCACATTGTATGAGGATGCTCCAGACGGTAGTTTTATCACATGGATCTTGATACTTTTGGTAATTTTATGGATAGCCAAGCAGGCACTTTTTTCTTATTCTTTCATATGTAGTTTTAGCTTTTGGGACACACATAGAACTGTAGCTTATATTTAATATCATATTTCTTTGTAGAAGCAGTCAATGTTAAGAGAGGTTCTCATATTTATTCTGTGTTCATGTTTTCCTGCATCTCTTTCACAGTCTTCAAAAGCAGGTTGAATCCCTCTCACACTTAAAATTTCTCCATTTCCTATTCTCATCCATCCTCTCTCTGACGCAGAGAGGGAAAGGGCTTCTGTGTTTCAATATACATCCAGTCAAGAGTATGCCAGCCAGGAAATCTTCTGTCTTGGAATCCACAACCAAATTACGTCTGCGGGGTTCTTTTATCTTGTAAATTGATAGTCACCAGTTCTGAGAATTATGACGTGAACTCCTTTATTCTGTTATTCTGCTTTCCGCACATTCCATTATAGCAGCTAACTATAACCCAATGTGTGATCATCCATTCATTCATTCAACCAACATAAATAGTTTTAAAAACATATATTAAAGTGAACGTATGTTATATTACAGACATTGTACCAGGTGCCAATACTCCAAGAAGATGCCATAAACTGGTTTGGTAAGTTCTGGAGGGATTGGCACATAATCCTGTAAGAGAATGATTGCAAGAGGACTAGATTAGAAGTACCAGAATTCTTTTGTGTGGATCAATGTCTGTGCTGGGTCTTAACAAGTAGTCTCAATATTAAGGTGGGAAACCATAAAAAGATGTATTAGTTTTCTGGTTTCAGTGATAAAATACCATGACCAAAAAGAAACATCAGGAAGGAAGGGTTTATTTTGGCTTAAGGTTCCAAAAGGATAGAGTTCATGATGGTGGGGAAGGGAACTGATGCAGGAGGCTGGCTGATAACATTTTTTCCCAGAATAAACCAATTTACTATTATTATTTATTTTTATTTTTTAACTCACAATCACAACATGGTTAGTTCAAGGAGGCCAAACACTTGCCCAGTAACCAACACTACAAGCCTCAGTAAACATTTATAGTTAGATCTCTTTCATGGCCATTCCAAAGCAATGGAGCTGTTAGAAATAAGGGTCCACACTTGTACTATCAATTATACAGAACCAATTTTACATCTCTTCAGCTTGAATTTCTTGATTAGATTAAACCATTTGCAATCCTGTACTGCCGCAGCCCCTCGTTGAAGCCCTCACAGAGCTTGACATCACTCTGGTTCTGAGCACACTCCGGGAACTGCTTGATCTCTAGAGAGCAAGGTCCAAAAGACTGCTGGTTCTGCAGCTGGGCTCCCTGAGGCTCCTGGTAAGTGATGTCAGGCTTTGCAGGCTCAGCACTACCACCTCCACTGAAGCCCCCAGTGATGGCGTGACCCAGGGTGTGCCCCACTGCAGAGCCCACAGCCACACCAGCTGCAGTGGAAGCCATGTGGGCCATCAGGCCTGGCTGCCCGGGTGCAGCGTCAGGTGAGCCAATTTGCAGGTAGTGCAGCTGCTGCTGGAGGCTGAGCTGCAGGTGCTCTTCTGGGAGCAGCCCTCATCGGAGGGGCCCGGCTGGCCGGAGGAGTCACCAGGGAAGTGCGACTTCGGCTTCAACGTGGCATCCTAGCTGCTTGTAGTCCAGTATTCAGTGAAGATAAGCTGCTGGCTGATAACATTTTATCCAGACACGTAGGAAGCAGAGAGAGCTAGAGGGAAGTGGGGCAAGACTGTTTATTAACAACCCTGAACACTTACCCCTACTTAGTTGCTTTCTCCAGAAAGGCTTTACCTCCATAAAGGCTCCACAATATTTCCTGAAATTCAGGAGGCTGGCCCTGAACTCTCAAGCACCCAATCTTGTCCCAGCCCCCCAAATTGCTATGATTACAGGCATGTGCCACCGTGCCCATAATATTTCCTAACAGTACCAACCAACTGGGGACCAATTATTCAAATATAGGGTAAATTTCTCATTTGAACCATTGCCAGCCCCACCCCCCAATGGAGAATACTTCAAGTAGTGAGACTGCAGTGGCCAAAAGTATAGAGCTCAAGACAGCCTGTTCTTTTAGAGGTACAGCTAATAGGAGCTACATCTGCAAGTCATATAACTTCCTGGGATATAGAGATGAACCTATTGAGTAATGTGAAACATGAATATGAAGACTTGTGTTCTTTACTAAATAGTTTCCAGATAAATCAACCAGAAATAGAAAGTCATTACAAGCTTTTAAGGAAAGCCAGGTTTGGTGGCACATTCCTTTAATCCCAGCATTAGGAGGTAGAGGCACGTGGGCTGCTATGAGTTCAAGACCAAACTGGTCTACATAGTGAGGCCCAGGCTAGCCAGGGCTACATAGTGAAATCCTGCTTTAAAAAAACTCCAAAAGCCAAAAACAGAAAATAAATACAACAACAACAACAAAGCAAACCTTTAAGGAGAGTGCTATGTTCACATGTATACCCTAATTCCCAAACTTTTGCTTGAAGCCAATATTTGTTGTTGCATCTTTGTAATTATCTCTATTTTGGATCCCAGTATTTGTATTTCCTTGCACAGGTCAGGTATCAAAATAGTAGACACACTCTGAAATCTCAGTATCACTAAATTCCACCTGGTTGATTAGGAAAACCAATAGCATGAACAAAGAACTTTGTTGTTCTTACCACACCACCCCCCCCCTTTATAGAAAAGATTCTTTTCTCATACAATACATGCTGATTATAGTCTCCTCTCCATGTACCTCTCTCAGTTCCTCCCCTACTCCCTGGATTCACTCCCTTTCTGTTTCTGATTAGAAAAGAACAGGCTTCTGAAAGATAAGAACAAAACATAAAATACAGTAAGAGAAAACAAAAGCTATTATATCGAAGTTGGACAGGACAAACCAACGGAAGGAAAAGAGCCAAAGAGAAGGCAAAAAGAATCAGAGATCCTACTAGTTCACACACTCAGGAACCCCATAAGAAACATTGTAAACAACTTAAGCCATAATATATAAGCAGAGGACCTGGTGCAGACCTGTGCAGGCCCAGAGCCTGCTGCTTCAGTCTCTGTGAGTTCATATGAGCTTTGCTCCTGTTGGTTCAGAGGGCCCTGTCCTCTTAGAGTCCTCCATTCCCTCTGGCTCTTACAGGCTCTCTCCTCTTCTGCAGCATTTCCTGAACTCTGAGGATGGGATTTGATGGAGACATCTCATTTAGAGCTGAGTGTTCCAAGGTCTCTCACTCTTTGTATAATGTCTGGCTGTGGGTCTCTGTATTTGTTCCCATCTGCTGTAGAAAGAAGCTTCTGATAATGGGAAAACAAGCACTGATCTATGAGTCTAGGACAACATCATTGGGAGTCTTTTTATCACTTTTTTAAAGACCAGTAGTAAGGGTCCTGTGGAAATTCCTAAACAACCCAAGACAGTAGATTGCTCTCCACAAACTGACAGCAAGACCCCACACAACACCCACACAACCCATTGAACATGGACAGGGCTAGCCGGTGCCTATATATATAGAGAGATTTTTCTTGGATRTATTCATTTCCCTTTTCCTGGTTTCCCGCCCCCAAAAGGTTCCACATGCCCTTTTCCCTCCCCCTGTTCCCCCATCAAACCCTTCCCACTTCCCTGTT
>BDUI01009903.1:3150-14160 GCA_002335545.1 Apodemus speciosus | reverse complement strand
TGAGAAGTCTTTGTTTAGCTCTGTACCCGATTTTTTGATAGGGTTATTTGCTTTTGTATTGTCTTTTCATTACACATGTGAGTTATTGCCCATTAAAAAGGACTGGATCCAGGAAATATCCACTTAGCTGGAGTTACCAAGTCTTCCCCCTCTTCCATATTCCATCCTTTCCCTTCTGGCCCATACTTACTCTCCTCTGCCTTTCCTATGATTCAGAACTCTCAACTGGTCAGAGGACAGTGCAAGACAGAGGAAATGCTCTCAAAAGAGATCATGGGCCTTTGAGGTATTTGGTGACCTTTCCTGGTGCTCACTCATAGATGAGATACTCCTTTCTTCTACCATCTAGATGCCTTTCCTGGCTGGTTGACTCAGCCCAAGGTGGTATAGCCTCCAGCTGAATTTACAGGCCTATTAGAAAGTAACCTTACAGCAAAATTACGGTCAATCTAGTTCTGGGCCAGCAACTTATGCTGTAGAGAGCGGGACTATGACTTGAATCTTCCTTTGTGGTCACTGTGTGTGAGAGAGAGAGACAGAGACAGAGACAGACAGACAGAGACAGAGAGAACTGTGTGTGTGAATTGTGTGTATGTTTTAACTTTAAATTTTTTGCTCTTGTAAGAGCAGGAGCCAGGGGAAATGGAGGGCCAGCGGGAGAAGAAAGTCAGACGGCTGCCAGGAAAGGATTCCTATAAGGCCTCTAGCCCTCTAGTCCCCAGTTTCTTAGCCCCTTGCTCAGTAAGCACTTTCTTGGCCTTTAATAAAGATTGGAAAGGTTCCAGAGCTACATCAATAGGCAGACAGGGAAAGAGTTTTTAGCTATGATTTGTACTCGATGTCTACCCAGAGGAAAGTGTAGGTGGAACCAGTCAAGCACAAGAGCTGGGGCAAACCCATCAGTGGGAAGCCAAGAGTAAGTGACAGCATTTATGTCTCCTGGCTGGCACATTGCCTGTGCTTATCACAAGAAAAGGGAAGGCACTTTGGTCCCAGTGCTTGGAGGCTCTGTGAGAAAGAAGAGGAAGACTTGGTGGTAGGCTCCCACTGGTGGGAACTGCCACGCACAAATGCCTCATCACCAGAACCTCTCATGTGTTCCTGTGAGGAAAGGAACCACCTGGTCCAGCTTGCCTGGAGCTCTCAGGATTGGATACATTGCAGATCTTCACAAAAGATATCAGTGTCAATGGCCTCAGTGCTTACGTCACTGGCCATTGGCTAAGCCCCATTGCTTGGCCTGCATGCTGCTACCTATATTGCTGTAGAGCTTCTAGAGTGTCTACTGGTGCTGTGGGCCATGCTGGTATGCAGCTTCTTTCTGGGTGGTGCCTCTGACTCACGATGAAAGATCTGATTTGGCCTGAGTCTGCTCAGCATAACTGTCCTTGTTCATTATCATGCCTAATGTCTGGCATTTGGCAGAAGGCAAATATCATTGCTGCCCAGGTCTTTTAGATACTATTTCCTCTGAATGATGAATGGCAGTCACTCCTTTCTCTAGGCGTACCAAGGATATCCACCTCTGTTATGCTTGTTGAAAGTGAAAGCTATAGGGTAGTGCCTTTGGAGGTATTAAGTTTTTCTATAACACTAAGTGTGTTAAGATCAATACTGCTGTTTTCTTCAATATGCCCAACACTTGGTCTTCATCTGTACCTCCTTGGAAGTATAGGCCAAACTGGGAATGCACAGAGCTTCAGGACAAATTTGAAAGTTGTCCACCCCCCCCCACAGCCATGCTTTCGCACACTGTACTGTGGACTGTTTGAATTGAGAAATAAGCCTTCTGTGCATTTTTTTTTTACTGGGAGAAGGGCAACAGGTCAATCTGATGAGACCAAAACCAAACGTACAGATAGGAGTCACTCCTGTTTGTCTCCAACTGTGGACCAGTCTCCTAATCTCTGCTAGTTAGTTGTAAGGGCACCACTTGAACTCTGGAGAATAAGAGAACAGAAAGTAGAATGGGGATCTGGACAAGCAAGTAGCGGAATGCCCCATTTCAATGCCACATGCTCCTTTTTGGAAAACCATTTAATGGAATCTCTGCATGCTTTTGTGGCTTTTGTCCTACTTTTGAAAGGCACACTAAAGTGTACCTTGTACCCTTTTCTATTTCTTTCACTCCAGATTTTTTTGTGTGTACATTCTTTTTCTACTTGAATGAATTACTTTGTCTGATTTGTCCATATTGCCTGTGTATATTGACATTTATTTGGAATGCACGAAAGTTTTTCACTAGTATATTGGCCACAATATGTTTAACTCTTTTTTTTTCTTTGCTTGTTTTCTGTGTTGTTTCTCTGGGCATTATCAGTTTGCAAGAGCATAGACTTTTTGAAAAATAAAATAAAAAATTTAAATATTAGTGCATAAAATAGTGCATCATAGGTTAAGCATATAGTTTGTCGATAGAAAACATGCTTAACTTGCATGAATCCTTGGGTTGGCTTCATAGTGCCACAAAGCCTCCTAAAACATTATTACAAGACCCAGTGTGTCATATTGCAAAACATTCTATTTAGGAAGAAAATTTAAATCTGTTCAGCAGATTAGTATAACTTTTACTAAGGCTTCCTATGGGATTTTAAATCTAATTTCTTTTAAATAGCATCTTGCCGTGGAACCCAGGCATACTTGGAACTCACTACACTATCCAGGTTGATTTCAGACTCCTGATCTTCCTACATTTAACTCCCAAGTGCTAGGATTCCAGTCATGTGGTCACCATACCCTGCTTATAATTCGTTTTTGAACATGAAATACTAGCTTTTTAAAGAGCTAAAGGTAAATTATTTTAAAATTGTTTGTATAATCCCATAATTGTGCGGGATACATAACTATCAAATATGTTTATTTCATGTTTTATAAATTTAAAGTACAAGCTACTAGTTCCATCTGAGGTCTATCTAAACCACGTGGACAATGAATTATCATACCTATTTTAACAGAGCACAGTTGGCCCTCTGTTAAAGGCTCTTAGTCAGTGGATTCGATTAGCCCCAATCCCAGATCCACAATGTTAATTTGTCACTGTGGTTGCTCTATACTATATTAGTAAATCTGTGATCAGTTTGCTTGTAGCCTTTTCTTTTATATGACAACTTAAACAATATAATAACCATTTACATATCATTCATATTGTTTTAGGCATTATAAGTAATCCATGATATTTATATATGAATATGTAATCATGCATGTCATTTATATGGAAATACAATGGCATTTTATATAAGGGAATTAACAGAGTTTGGGATCCATTTCCTGGCATATACTTAGGGAGATACTTGAAATTTGGTTTGCATCATGTTCCAATAGGCTCAGAATATATTTGGATATTTTTTGAAAATTATTGGAAAGACACTCAATGCCCTTTTTCTTGGAGAATTATTGATTTACTTATAGAATCTTGTAGTATACTATTATACACATATCCAAAAGATCATATGAAATACATGTGTACTGCATGAGATACTAAGTAATGAAAATATTGCTTAATAATGCGTAATTTATAAACTCATTTCTAATAGCAAATGAAGAAGCTTACACATTTGTCAATATATCTGTTACAAAAATATGGAGCATGGACTCTAGACTACATCTGTCAATCTACAGAGATTGGGAATGGGACTTATTGAAAAAAAATTACTAAACTTTCTTTCTTTTGTTTTTTGGGTTTTTTTGTTTCTTTTTCAGACAAAGGGTCTCATTTAGTTCAAGCTGTCTTTGAACTCCTAATCATCCTCTCTACTTTCCAAATGATGAGATTATAGGCATGTCTGCACCATCACACCCAGCTTCCAATATTGTCTTTATATATTTTATATTTTATTACTATTCCAATGTTAAAATAATTTTTATAAAACTTGTATATAAAAGATCATAAACTTGGAGAGTGCTGATATGCATTCTGGTTACACTAATACACATACAAATATGTATAACAGCTAATTCATTAACTGTTTCTAATAACATATCCAATAGTCTTGTCTTTTAGTATGAAAACATGGTTTGAACAAGTGGTCAAATAGGCAGGTCACAGAAGACAGATTGTATGTGGTCAACCACGAAGAATGACTGTGCATTCTTTACTGGAAGTTAACCAGTGATTAAATCTGTTGAGATCAATCTAAACATAGAAAGAGGAGCCGCTCATTTCTGTCATAAATCAACTACTGTGGAACATTTCCTAATCTGTACTAACCATATCATACTCAATGACATTCAGTAATGGAATCATTAAATAAATTAACATTGTCATATGAAGTAATATTTATGAGACCAATGAAATATTGAGGTATGTCCATTTTTAGAAAGAAAGCTCATTAAGTGAGCGGGGAGTGGTGGTTCACACCCATGATCCCAGCTCTTGGGAAATAGAGACAGGAGGGAAAGCCCAAGTTTGCAAATTCACTTAGTTCATTCTGTTTGTAGTAGTATAAATTCTTGGGAGTTGGCTCAGTGGGTAAAGTGCTTGCGGCATGAGTGTGACACCCTGAATTCGAATCCCCATAAACCAGGTAAAACTGGGTGTGGAACCACACATTTGTAGTCCCAGCACTCCTACGGCAAGATGGGAGGTGAAACGGGAGAATCCTTGGAAGCTTGCAGGCCAGCTAGCCTGGCATCCGCTTCTGTGAACAACAAAAGACCCTGTGTCAGACAAGGTGGAAGGTGAGAACCATCAGTCAGAGATTATCTTGACACTCACATGCGCGCCATGAAGTATGTTCGTTCACATGAATGCATGTGCAGATACATATGCATATATGTGTGCGCACACATATACCCTATATATACAAACAAAAAGATTTGAAGCATTTTAATGGTATCAACTTCATTACATATATGTATTCGGACCTGTGCTTCATTTGTGAAGTTTATGAAAGTGGTCCTACATATGAATAAATTGACATAATTGTTTTTCATAAGTAAAGGTTGCAATCACATTTAATGCCATTCAGCAGAGGAATAATTTAATAAATAATATTGTCATATAATATAGCATTATGAGACAACTGAAATAATGAGGCTAGCTGATTTTTATAAAGAAATCTCATTAAGGGATCTGGTCATGGTGGTACACACCCATAATATAATCTCTGCACTTGGGAAACAGAGGCAGGAGGGCAATTATGAGTTTGAGTCTAGCCTTGAGTTGTACACAGAAAGAGAGAAACATCTAGAACTTAAAAATTAGTAAAGAAGTATATAAATGGGTGATCTCATGTATATTTTAAGCTTCAAATGTAACGTGTTTTTATTGTAACCACTATGTACATATACATATATTTAAAGGCTTAGACAATGGCGAAGAAGTCATTGATACTGGTGTTTTCATCAGAAGACGGAGGGAAGACTGAATGAAGAATGGTAAAAGCATGGTGACAAGAGGATTGTTAGCTGTGTTATTTCAATATAAATTTTCTAAAGAATGTAAGAGTTAATCAAGGGCAATGAAGCAACGCTGGTCCCAGGTGATCGATGACGGAGATACAGAAAAGCAAGCGCCACTGAAGTATGCATCCCAGCCATCTTCTGGGAGAATATTGTGCTTAGGGTTGCAGAAACGTCTGATCTAGTTGACACAAAAGACTTTTTTTACTTGCATCCAAATGCATTGGGTACTGAGAGTTTTTAGATTATCAGTATCATATGATCCGTTTCTCCCATGGCCTGCTTAGAAGGGAATTTCTACATAATCGTTTTCTGAACACATGTATTTGACCTGTACACTTGCATTTCTCATTGTAAATGAATATCCTTCTCTTTTTGTATCTTTCAGTATAATGATGTAATGACTGTGATTTCACCTCCAGAATTTGGATGACTCTAGGACATGGGCAAGATCAGGTTGTAGACTTCTAGGACTGAAGGCCATGGTGTGTGTGGATCATGGTAAACTCACCAAAGCAAGTAATGCCCTTGAGATGATCCTGCAGAAGCTTGTCATTGCTCTCTTTTGTTGACACCCACTCTTTGCTGTATTACATTAAAGTTGCATTAATGTCCAAATAAATTTTGTCTTATGGCAGTGTTAGAGCTATATTATTATTATCTACTGCATTTTGAAATTTGAAATGTGAATGTTCCATAAAAATCCTAAATATAAAATATTACTAAAATTTGTCCCCCAATCTGATCTTCTTCCTACAGATGGCCATCTAGTCATCACTGTAGTGTGACTATGGCAGGAGTGGCATGGGTAGGTAAAATACTCGAGTTAGGTTGCTGGACCTTACATTTATGCCATGCATAGCCTCACATTAATCCTCATGCTGTATGCCACATCTTAACTATTCTCTTGGTCAAGATGGTTTATATGCCCGTTTTTCTAATTTGCTACTTCTAAACCAGAATTAAACAATAACTATCCTAATTATAAACATTTTTAAGTATTATGTGACAAAACACACAGAGTATGGGAAAACTTTCATTGAGAGCATTCTTAAACTTCACAGAGTGAACAAAGTTATGTATTAATTACTCATGAATTAGGGATTTAAGGGTTAAGGATGTAGCTGAATGGTAAAGCTCTTGTCTAACATATGCAAGTCCCTGGATTTAATCCTCCAAACTGCCAGAACCTAAGCCAGAAATAGTGTTTGGGAGGAGTGTTTAGAGATGCACAGGAAAATTTCGCATTCGCTGTAACAACTGTCAGCCAAAAGTATAAGAAGAATTCTATCTTTTGAATATTAATAAAGGAAAAGCACATTGTTCTAAGTACAGAGTAGATCTGAAAGCAACATATAAACATGCCTATAGAGTTTATAAAACGGTCATATAATTTGTTCAGATAAGTAGTTGAAGCTGGCATATATTTTTGAAAAAGTGTGAAAGGTGACTATTTGATAAAGGTGACTATTTGATTCAGAACACTGAAATTGGTCCCTAGCCTCAGAAACAAGAAATCTAAAAAACCAAAATCCCAAATATACAGTTATAATTACTCTATTACTCTATTCCAGAGTTATACCATGCACAGTTAATACATCCTGAGTAAGTACATTAAAGACACTGTCTTTCATAGCAGTTTGGAGCTTTAAAACTATTGAAGCAGCAGAAACATTACAAATAGAAGCCATGGACTTTGGAAGCAAGTGATAACTGGCTGTAGGCATGTTATAGGTCCAACGGCTCAGTGTTATACAGATGATGTCAGTCTCTAGTAAAGTATCCAGTGTCCGAGTTCAAGTTGCCTTCTGAAGTTCCACGGTGATCTGAAAATCATAGGAAAGCAATGGGACTTGAACAGCCAAAACATTTGCAGAATATTTTTCTTTTTCCAGATTTGAAAAAGTACTGCAGAAGTACAATGAGCAAAAATGGTATGGCATAGACATATTGACTAATGAATTATTAATCAGCAGCCTAGAAATAAACTCTAGTATTTAAAGACAGCTTCTGAAAAGGTGCCAAGCAAGAGTAAGAATGGTGTTTTGACCAAATGGTGCTGTGACTAGTGGGATGAAGCTAAATCCCCTCTTTACATAACATCCAAAAACCTAATGTAAAAATATATCAAAGGCATAAATGCAATGGTTACATATAAAATTCTTGGAAAGAAATGGGAGTATTTGTGAGCATGAATTAGCTATTTTAGAACAAGTGACAATAAAAAAATGTGGGTAATTTTTATACAGTACAGCTCCATATGTTATTTTAGCCTAAAAAAATTACAGTGTGATTTCAAAGAACACCCTCAGGGGAGGAAAGTGGTGGGTTGGAGACTTCTAGCATTTCCTACATCTCTGCTATATTAAGGCAAGGGGTGTTTCTTCAGGGAGAGGCGGTGTCGTGGAAAGGTCCTGGGGTGCAACAATATTGTTGAAATCCAGAAATATTAGATGTTAGGTTTGAAAAAGAAACAACCCTAACACCTGGGTGTGGTTGTTCATGCTTTAAATTCTGGCTCTCGGGAGGCACAGAGGTGGATTTCTGCAAGTTCTAGAACAGCCAGGACTGCATATATAAAAAAGGGCAGGGGGTGTGGGTGGGGTGTGGGGAGAAAAAAAGCCTGCATTGGCATTTGATGACACACTAGACAAGAAGGCAAAATGCTCTTCAGTGGGGGGGGGGGGTGTAAACAAATGAGGCCCAGGGAACTCCACAGTCCTGGCATTCTGCTGCGAAAAACAGACAGAAATGGGACACTTGGGACCTACAATGAAATCAAACACTGAAGGAGTTTGCTGGACTTAACAACTAGCTCACTGGTACAGCAGCACAGAATCACAAAGAGGGGTCTTACCATCAAACCTAAGGGTCAGAGGTGCTTTCAATTATGAGCCTTCAAGTCCCAACAACTCTTCAATGGCCGAGTCTAAACTGGGCCACTTGTGACTTAGATGCAGGCTCACAAGGGGCAAAAGCAGATAATTCTTCCATTTTGGAACATCTGAGAGAAGCTCTTGGAAGAGGAACGAGTGCAACTGTGTGGATATGGGGTAGGTGCCAAGATGCAAAACCAGCATGGTGTGGGACGAGATCCCTCAGACTGCTAGCCTCATATGCTGTGTCCCCTGCCCTAGTACAGATTGCTTTGGTTTGTTAGCTTCTGTAGTCTCACATCTTCAGGAGACTTTTGTGGAAAGAGCTAGTACTTGGAAATTTACATTGCCTGGAGCACACTGACACTGATTCTCTACAAGGTGCCACAGGCTTGGCCTGCACAAGTGGCTCAAGGGTGGCTCTAGTGCACTCTGTTAGAGAAATCATGGGCACGGATTCATTCTAGCTGCAGTCATTCTTAGATTACAGACCTGCCAGCAAGGTGAAATGTGGCTCAGTCAGCCTTCTGGTTTCAACTCTGCAACTGAGAAAGAAAATGGTTCACTGCCCCGCACCTACTGCTAGTAATTTTAAAAACAAAAGGCTTAGGGTTAGAAGTGAAGGATTTTCATCCTATATCTCAGCAAGGAGGGACTAGTGATTGATTTAAATTATATAACACACACATATGTGATAATCGTTATCATTAATTTTCTCTCAATTTATGTTTTGCATTATTCATTTATTTGCTTTACATCCTGATCACAGGCCCCCTCCTTCTCCCAGTAGCTCCCCTCACATAGCCCCTCCCCCATTACCCTCCTCTCTCCTCTGAGAAAGGGGAGGCCTCCTGGGTACCAACCCACCCTGGCATATCAAGTCACTTCAGGGCTGGGTGCATCCTCTCCTACTGAGGCCAGACAATGCAGCCCAGTTTGGGGAACAGGATCCACAGATAGGCATCGGAGTCAAGGGCAGCCCCCTCCATCCCATACATTTTCCCTCTTGTCTATTTTTTCTCCTTTACTTCCTGCATTTTCCCTTTATGACTTTGTTACTAATACTTTAAAAATATTTTCATGTTTTTAAAATGGAATAGAATTTTATCACTTTCCCTTTCCTCTCTCCAGCCTTTCCTAGCTACCATCCCTAGCCCTGTCCTATGTCATTGTCCCACCCTCAAGTTGATACCATTTTTCTTTATTATTGTTACACACACACACACACACACACTCACACACACGCACGCACGAGTATATACAAATATATATATAAATACAACTAGTTGAGTCCGTTTTGCTGTTTGTTTGTAAATGGTTGTTTCAGGGCTGACCAGTTCGTATTGGACAACCAATAAGGGAGATCATCCCTGGGAGAGGCTAGTAGTTATCCTTCTTCCAGGAGTTCTTAGTTGCGTCTAGTTCTTTGTCTAGGGATAGGGTCCTGTGAAACTTTCCGTCTTTCACATTAACATGTCCCTTGATGTTGCCATTATTCCAGTCTTGTTTATGCTCCAGATCCTCAGATGTGAGTATACAACAGGCAGTAGCCACAGAGACCAGGAAAGCATAAAGGGAACGTAGACAGGGAAGGGTTTGCTTGAGATAGAAACAGCAAGATAATAGGAAGTGAGAAATGGAATAGTAGGGAGGGGGGCCAACTGGGGAGGAGAGAGCCGTTAACCGAGAAAGAGAAGGGGGATGAGGCACAAACAACAGTGAAGTTATCTGAGACATCTGTAAGGGATCATATTATTAAAACTGACCTAAAATTATACTGACACGGGTCTCTACAAGAACCACAGACTAACAAAAATCGCCTTACTAGGTACAAGAAACCCCATTAATCCTGTTATTCTCATCACACTCCCACTTCCTAGTTTACCCTACATTATCCTTGCTCTTTCTTTTCTATTCTTATTGGGGGTGTGGCTGGTTTTTCCAACTTGCTTTTTAGTCTTTTCAGACATTTGTTTGCTTTGTTGTGCCATTACTGTAGTATGCTTTCTTATCCACTGAATGACACTGAGGCTCAAATGCTACTCATTAAGATGCTCCTTGCAGAAAGCCTTAAGAGGTGTCCATGTTAACAGAAACACATATTGCAGCATGGGAACAGGAAATACAAACCTCAAGTTAGGGGGCTGGAGAGGTGGATCAGAGGTTAAGAGCACTTGCTGCTCTTGCAGAAGACTGGGATGTGGTTGCCGAAAGTTACATGGCAACTAACAACTCCCTATAAGTCCAACTCCAGAGGRTCTGATGGCCTCTTCTAGCCGCTGCAGGCACTACTACATGAGTGTGGTGCACAGACATACAGACAGACAGAAACACCCATATACATAAAACAAAAACAAGTCTTAAATCACAAAACTGACTATCACTCCTCCAAAAAGTTCAAAGCCACCAAAACAGAGCAATAACCTAGTAGCCAAACTTGAAAAAATGAAGGTTTAATACACAAAATGCCTTTTGAGGAATTCAGAAGTTACCTCACAGAAGCTCAGTGAGCTATAGGAAAATACAGAGAAATAATTCAATGAAACCACTAAGGCAATACATGAGCAACAACAGGTATCGAAGTCATAAAAACAGAAAAATTCTAAAGGGAAAAATTAGATGGAAAAAATATCTAATTGTATCAGACCTGATTAAGTGAAGAACAGGATCTATGATCTAGAAAACAGGTTTTTGAAATTACTTTTGGCTAATTTAAAACAAAGTCTCCTATTCT
>BDUI01009901.1:42670-56012 GCA_002335545.1 Apodemus speciosus | reverse complement strand
AAAAAAAACAAAACAAAAAAACCCACTGTGACCAAAAGCAGCTTCAGGAAGGAAAGGTTTTATTTGGGTTATACTTCCGGGTCATTGTTCATCCAGGGGGTTCAGGGTAGGAACTCAAAGCAGGAACTGGAAGCAGAAGCCATGGAAGAATGCTGTCTGCTGACTTGTCCACAGGCCCTGCACRGGTAGCCAGCCTTCCTGCTCCTGCACCCAAGCCCACCTGCCTAGGAATGGTGCTGCCCACGGTGGGCTGGGAACTCCCACATCCATCATCAGTCAAGACAGTGTCACAAAGCTATGGCTGTAGGTCAATCTGATGTAGACCATTCTTTAGTTGTCTCTTCCAGGGTACCTGTAACTTGTGTCAAACTGACAATGGAAACAATAATAACCAGGACACAGTGTCTCGGTGTTCTTGGGGGGGGGGGGCGCATTGACAGATAGCTTGATTTCATAATCACCAGTCCAGGGAATGCTCCTCCTAGTAACACAGAACAAAGTTGCAGAAATGGTTGGAAACTTTGTCGTACTCCCAAGACAAAATTCATTTAGCAACTTTTTTTTTCTTTTAGTGAAATTCAAGTTAGCAATGCTAACAGAAAAAAAAATTAAATCAAACATTCTAGCACAATACAAACTCATTTGATATTTACCTGCCAAGGAATGACAGTAAGAAAATAKCAAGCCTTTGTTTTCTATAATTAAACCATCATGTTACTATTAGAATAGAAAACTTTGTAGGCACGGTCAAAACATGGCAGTTCATAGCGGACCGTGGCCCAGGATCTGAGTGGGGGTGATGTGCAGGCAGCAATAGTTACTGACATATATGTAGGTGTGGGTGCAGAGTATGTTCAGACCCAAGGCTGTAATGAAGTCACAGGACACAGCACGAGGGAGCAGAGCCAGAAACATCTGAAATTTGTGGCATATTTGATTTTGAATGAATCTCTGGCTGTCGTGTATGCTGTCCAAGGCCCCTAGGGGTGGCCCGACTTGCCAAGACCTTCTTGAACCTCTCTGGGGGAATTCAGTGTCTACACCCAACACGGAAGGAGACGATGCAGAAGGCGCAGTCTAGGATCGTCGCACCGACAGCTCACCAAATAGAATCTGTCCCTTCTAGAATCGTGTGGCAGCCAGGAGCACTGCCGGGCACCAAGAGACCTTTTACATACCATATGGCTATAGAATTAATAACGTGCTGTAAGCAGAGATTGGAAAGGAGATTAGGGGACCCGGCTCCTGTAGTGGAGCTATTAAGAAGGAAGGAAGCCTGGTGGCACAGCAGAGGAAATGGGGCCCAGGCCTCCTCTTAGATGCTGGGCAATCACCAGGCAGGGGAGCCTCCCTAACCAGCTCAATGCGTCTGCTGTCGGCTATAAAGATGCAGCTTATTGGAGGGACAACAGCTAAGGATAACAAAATGACCTCTTTGGAGGGGACAAGGAGGCAGTTAATTACCCTCAACGAAGAACAATGCGCRGAGTCACAGCCAACCTCAGATGCAAGGAGACAGTCACCTCCACGGGGGTCCCAGGGCTCAGGCAGAAAGAGGAATGGTGCCCGGCAGGCCTTGGCTCCCACCCCTCTGAGGCAGGGCTGAGGACACATCTCACCGAGGTAAGCCTTGGTGGCACAGCCCAGGACATGCGTCCTGACCTGTGATGTTCTCCATTTCTGCATGACCAGGCCAAGCTGTCCCTGCTCCCATTATCCCCCTGCCTCCTACTGCTGAAGGTCAAAGCACAGCCCGACCTTGGGAGGGTCACCCCTCTATTTTCTGGGTCTGTGTTATCTGTAAAATGGGGCTCTGCAGCCCCTACCAGCCTCCTGTAGTTCTCATGGAGGGCGGGGCTGGGGAAGCGGCGTCTCTCCACTTCATATATTATGTTCCTGTCAGAAGCCACCTCATGAGGGTGGTGTGGGGATGCAGAAGGCTTGCAGAGCACGTAGTCCAGGGTGACACTGAGGAAGCCCACGGCACAAGTCTACCAGTCAGGGGATGCTGCCGTTTGGTCTCCCCATAGGCCTATGGCTCTGGGCTTCGCATGACCCCCGAGAGCCCATGACACAGTTACTCTTGTCCTCGCAATACGATGGTGTTCCTTGGCACCAGCTGCCACCAGATAGAGAGTGACCCTCATGGGTGGCCCATCCACCCTGCTTCTGGTGACCTCCGGGGATGGTGGACGAGACGCCACAGCCTGGGGACTGTGCGGGCTGGCCTCCGTTGATGTTCCTCCAGACTTAGCCCAGAGATAGAGAGGAAAAAAGCAGCTTCAGGATCCAGAGGGTTCAGCAGCCAGGCCTAGGCCTGGAGGCCCCTGGAGGGTGGGGTGTCGGAGACAGATGGGAGCTGGGGAAGGGAGCTGACATCTTGGGTGCTCTAGATACATGCAAGCGGCCACATGGAGAGGAGAGGAGACACAAAGGCACACAGAGACGGGCACACAGAGCAACACACCCACGTAGACACACTTCCCCTGCCCCGACCTCCATATGAGAGTTACAGGAGGCTGCTGGGGCCTGTAGAGCTTCTGACTCTGGAGTTCGTTAAATGGATTTTCACAGACACACTTACCCGCCCCCGCCCCCNGAAATAAACAGTTGCTGCAGTGTTTAGATTATGGGCTATAAGTGTTGTCTTAGTCATTGTTCTATTGCTGTGAAGATACACTATGTCCACAGCAACTCTTAGAAAAGAAAGCATTTAATTGGGTACTTGCCTACAGTTTCAGAGGTTTAATCCATCATCATCATGGTAGGGAGCATGGCAGCAGGCAGGGAGACATGGTGCTGGAGAAATAGCTGCGAGTTCTACATCAGGATCCATAGGCATCAGGAAGAGAGAACCACTGGACCTGGCATGGGCTTTTGAAATGTCTAAGCTCACCCCCAGTGACATACTTTCTCCAACAAGGTCACACCTATTCCAACAAGGCCGCACTTCCTATTTCTTTAAAATAGTGCCACTCCCTAGTGACTAGCCATTCTAATCTATGAASCCATATTCAGAACATCCTTATTCAAACTGCCAGATAAGTTGAAATTCTGGGTGTTCTTTCTAATAATCACTGATGTTGGAGCCTATCTCCGGGTGTCTGATGCTTGTGGGTTTCCTACACTCTTGGCTGAAATGGAATGTATTCAAAGGGGCTGCATCCTCTCACCATATAAATGAATGTTGGTTAGCTACAACACACAGCCCATGCTGGGGGCACAACCCTTGCCCACTTGGCTCTAAACACCTCATATTGACATTCTGTTTCTGTTGGATCCTCATCTCAGGGTCCTTTCTGACCAAATGACTGTCACTGTGATGAACATCTACAGTCAGGTCACAACATTTATTGGGTAGAAGTCTGTAAATAGTTGCTTGGTTTTTTTTTCTCCTTTCTGCTTGATGTTCTTTGATATCATTCATCATCCTTATTTGTTCATAGAATCTGTTTTCTCTATATAAATGATGATTACCTTCAGTTTAAATCCCTCAATGATTTTTCAATTTTTTTTAAAACCTTATTCCTTAAAATATCCTGGGAAGCCTCAAATGATCTGCCTTTGTATTTATGTGCTGTTATTCTTAATATGAGAGGCCTGAGGGTCTACAGGCTTCCCGAACTTGTCCTGCTTTGTGATGTAGATAATTAGATTTTCACTGCCATTCACTCATTTCTTTCTGTCTCCTGCATATGATAACTTTTAAGAAGGAAAACAAGATGAGGCTTTGCCTTCTGGAATGTTCCAGAATTCCTGAAAGAATTATCCTGTGAGTCTGGATCTGATTAGTTATTTGTGTACTTTCTGGGTGATTCAGCATCTGGATGGGTTCCAAATTAGCTTAAATCTGTAAATATTTTGGGTTAGGAATTATGTTCTGTGTATCTTTTTTTATAATCGGAATGTTACATTTTCTCATTTTCTGGGTCTATTCATTGCTTTTCTTTTGAGAAAAATTATAAGCATCATATGGCTGAAAAGGCCCAGAGGATAAAGGGAAAATCCACCCAAAGATACATGATAGTTAAAATGATTAAAGATATTGAACAATGTGAGTGTTCTGTAAACTGTCAGAYATGAAGACTGCTATCTTAGTGTTTCTACCGTTGTGGTAAAACATTGACCAAAAGCTACTTGGGAGGAAWGGACTCCAGCCTCCAGTTTCTTGCCTTAAAATCCTGTCCTGATTTCCTTTAATGATATACTGTATTATATAATTATATGAGAAAATAAACTCTTTCCTCATGACACAGAGGGATGCTGCTTACTTGCTTGCTCTCCATAGCTTGCTCAGTGTGTTGTCTTACTGCACCCAGGGCCACCATTCCAGAGACTGCACTTCTCACAGTGAATTGGACCCTCCATAGCAATCCAGAAAACTCCCCACAGTCATGCCCACAAGCCAGTCTGATGGACCCATTTTCTCAACCAAGATTCTGGTTTGTATAAATCTGAYATGAAAGTAGTCAGTACAACTAAATCACTTGCAAAGATTTAAGGACAAGATCAGAGCTCATTCTCAACAGTAAATTTGCCTTTAASAAGAGAGGGTGAATTTTACATATTACTGTTCCATGATATAATAAACCAAAGAGATTTAAATATACAAAACTTTGATTTCTTTCATGACTTTSGACAAAACACAGCTACAAAAGATAACAATATGTGACATGTTAGGAGGTATGAGTAATTTGTATGCATCCCACTTACGTGGGAATGATCATGTTTTGTTCTTAAATACTGTCTTGATTTGGTGGTAATGATCCCAATCTCAGTGAAGTTCCCAGTAATATTGTATTTAGGCAATAGACATTAAYGYCCATCTGCAGGTACCACATTCTGGATAGGAAAATATATTCCTGCTGGTATAAAGAGGTACCGTAAACTTAGCATGAGTTAAAATAAAGAATGAAACAAAGCCTGCAGCTAGTATCTTAACTCAGATAAAGTGATAAACATGACCGTTTCAATGTTGTCTGATACCGCCTGAGTCAGTAGTTTCAAAAACCAAAACCACAAAAAAACAGATATAAGAATTAATTGTGAGGAAGCAATTGTGAGTAAAGTTGGATGTAAACTTAGAGTAAAAACAGAAACACAAACTTAACTCGTCTTGCCTCTGCATTACAAGAGAAGCCCCGATGAAAGTGAAGAAAAACAGAAAAGATAGATGGCTGGCAGAGCAATGACAAGGATGTAAAGGTTCACTAATGGTTTCATTTAAGACATAGCTATAAAGAAAAGGCAAGGGGGGAGAACACAGAAGTATTGCAAATGAAATAACCATAGCAGGAACTAGAAAAAAGGGTATTATGAGCCTATATATAAATGTCATAGTCACTTAAGKAAAAGCTTTTGTCAAATTTTATTTAAGATATGAACTTTGATTRAGTCATTGGTAACCAAGCTATAGTCTGTAGAACCACAGGGGGAAGGTRTAGAGWACACGACTTGAGCTGTTGTTCTCAACCTTCCTGATACTGAAAATCTTTAATACAGTTCTTCATGTGGTGACCCCAACCACGAACTTATTTTGTTGCTATTTCAAAACTGTAATTTTGCTACTGTTATGAACTGTAACTATCTGGTATGCAGGAGATCTGATATGCAACCCATGTGAAAGGGTTGTTCAAACCACCAAAGTGGTTCCACCCACAGGTAGAGAAACACTGGTTGGAGTGAAGAGATAGATCTCTTTAGAAAATGGAAATAAAATAGATAATTATGGAATGGGGCTTGGGACAGGAAGATCAAGTGGGGAGGGGAAGGGGAGAAGGAGTTATGGAAGGGAATATGGGGAGAGAATATAAAGTTAAGGGCTATTTGAGGGGTAGTATGGAAACCTAATACAGCACAAATCTTCCAAAATACATACATATATAAAGACAGTCTAAATGGAATTGCAAAATAATGGAAGAGACTCACCTAGCCACTTCAGGTTACCACATGAAGCGTCCATAACTAGAATTGGATTACACTTAATTGAGTTGTTGTCCAAAGGGTTCCCACAGGAATCCCCAAACAACCCAGGCTTTTGCCAAGACTTTAAGTTGCTCTTCACAAATTGACAAAAGGCCCCACTGCAGAAGAGTACACTGTCATAACTCTTTGGACATAGAGATATCCAGYTGGTGCCTACATGAGGCCTCACCTGTACTTGCTAATTTCATTGGCACAGAATGATATTCTGCACACTACCAAAAGAGAAACATAGACACCAACCYAGCTATAAACCCTTTTCTACAATGCTGTATTACCTGAAAGATATGCTAGGGCAATGGTGGCATAAGACTTGYGTGAGGAACCAATCAATAACTGAATTGGCTTAAGGCCCACTCCCTGTAATGGAACCTATATTTGAGACTGCTTAGGTTACCAATAACCAGAGACTGGGCAACCTAGGAGACCTAGAGGACCTAGGGAAAACCAAATAATACTGGTCTAAAAGGACAAAAAATGTAGTGATAAAATGACTCCTAAAGATATTCTTCTGTACTCATAGACTAGTGTGTAGTATATTCTGCTCTACCCACAGTTCAGCTATCATCAGAGAAGTTTCCKCATGTTACAGATGGGAAAATTAGAGAGACCCACAGCTAGACATTATGCAGAAAATAAGAAACACTGGCATACCTAGGAATGTCCATGGAATGTCTCTATTAAATCCCTTCCTTCAAAGTTCAGGGAACCATACAGAAGAGGAGGCTTGAAAGAGTCTAAGAGCTATAAGGGATGGAGCACACCAAGAAAACAAGACCTTCTAAGCCAACCTGAGCAAAGCTCATATRAACACATAGAGACTGAAGCAACATGCACAGGGACTGCACAGGTATACATTACGTTTACATGTGTACCTTACGGCTTCCCATTTAATTATTTGCTTTTGATTCTTGAGTGTGCAAATTAGAGGACTTCTGATTCTTGGGCCTTTTGGAGGGGCTTTTCTTTCTGTTTGTCTTGTTCAACTTTGTTGTGATAGTTTTTGTTTTACCTTACAATAATTGATTTTGTTTTTGTTTTTGTTTTTGTTTTTTTAATGAATGAAAACCTAGCGAGTAGAGGTTTATAACTNCCCCCACCCCCAGTCTGCCAGTGTCCCTCTTACCAGGTCCTCCAGAGCTGCTGAGGCCTCTCAACCTTCTCTGGACCCCTGCTGACTTCAGGCAAAGCCTCACCCACAGCCTGGATCCTTGGTAATGTTAGATCCTCTGAGAGGGAGGAGGGGGATTCCTGGCAGGACTGTCCAGCTCTGCCTCCAGAGAACCTGGTTGAATGGACCAAAGCAAAAGGAGGTGGACGTTCCTGATCTGTCCAGACGAGGGTGATCTGTCGCCAAGTCGAGCATCCAGACTTGGTTTCCTCCACAGGGGGCAAGAGCTGGCTCACAGTAGGTGACATGTGGGCCCCTGTGCCCCCACCATCCCCTGATATCCTCCTCCCCATGCTCGCTTATATAAGGTCCCTGGAGTGAACAAACTGGACCATTCTTCCTCTCTGGCAAGTAAAGGAACCTTGATCAGGAATTGATAGCAGCCCAGGCTCAGACTCTGCCTCCTCCAGGGCCTTGAGAAAGCTGGGTCTCAGTTTCCTAGTCTGTAAACCACTCCCTCTTAGCTGGGTCTTGTCAGGATGTGGCGGGTTTCTTTGATCCASCGAGGAGAAATCTCACTCAGCGTGGTGGGTGGGATAGAGGAGGGCCAGACAGGCGAGTTTCTACCTCAGAACCTAGCGGGGGGCAGAGCCCTGGCAGGCAATGTGAACTCCAAGGACAGCCATCCTGACCCACCCATCGGTCCTCCCATCTCCTGATGGCTGGCTTTGGAAACGTTCCCTGCAAGAGGGCTCAGCGCTTGGGGTGGTGCCGGCCTTCCTAGAGCCCAGCACAGTGTGGAGGCTGGCAGAGAGTGGGTTTCACGGGACACATGGAAGATTCCCAGCGTCCGGACATATGGTCAGGGCTGATTCAATAACGCCACCATTGTTAGTGTCCATTTGGCTGCTTGGGTCATCTTGTGATGTCCGGTTTGATATTTAATGGTATGATTGGCCCACATGTCGGACGGCTCAGAGCTAGGGCCAGGTCCTTGGCCTCTCTGCCCCCCTCCCCCGTGAGTTCCACATGCACACGCCAGAGGAAGGAGAGACGGCGACTTTAAATGATAGTTCCGTGCTCTGCCGCAGTGCTTAGCGCGTTTGACAAGCCATCAGAATGACTTCGCTGTGGCAAGCTTCATTAAAACGGGAGCGTGGCGCTCTAGCATGCAGACGCGGCCACTTTATTACTTTTTAATTTGTTTATAGAAAGCCCTTGTTTGGCGTATGCCATCTTTACAAATAGAGACAAACGGGCCTGTCGCCTCCAAGCTGTGATATCCCTGGATGAACAGGCTGGACCCGTGCTGGGCTCCACACTTGGTTACCTTTAATTGAACCTAACATGCTCTGGGATGAGGAGACGGCTCAGTCAGTAGCGTTTGCCACACAAGCGCGAGGACCCGAGTTTAAAGGCTTGGTGTGGGCGGGCCTAGGGAGGGCAGACAGGCCGATCCTGGGACTCCCTGGATCCCAGCTAGCCTTGTGAAACAGTGAACCCCAGGTTCAGTATCAGAAGAAAGGCAGGGAGTAATAGCAGCCATTGTATAAGAGACATTGATCTCCAGCCACACACACACACACACATACAGACTCACACACACACACACACTCACACACATGCACACACACATATACACACATACATACACAAACACACATGTACACACCTGAATGCACACATACACATACCTAAACACATGTATACACATATACATATACACACACATGTACATATACAAGAACACATGTACACACAGAGACATGTACACACCCAAATGCACATATCCACATACTCAAACACATGTACACACATGCATGTGCACATATACACATACGAACCCTTGAATGTGAGCCCAGCACATGCATGCGCACATACACGCACACATACAACATGCATACATACAACATACACACATGCATATGCACACATGCATGCACATGAACATAAACACTTGCACACACACACACAAAGAATATGACATAGTTTTCAAAGACTGGGGGAGGGGACAGAGAGTGTGTGACTGAGTGACCCTAGGAGACACTTGTCTGTCTTTGGACTTCCTTCTCTGTCCTCGAGGTCAGTGGCCTAGGCTAGTGGACTCCCAGCCTCTGCAGCTCTGACATTCTATGACTTTGTACTTCTTGTGATTTTTCCAGTTTGAAAGCCACAAACCTCCACGAACCCCCATTTTCTCTGCTCCCCAAGGCAACTTCTTCATTAGAATAAAACAAAATCGTCAAATCACCACGTGAATTTTGAAAATGGGTCAGATTAAGTGAGGAAGACCAGTGCCATGTCAGATCCTGGCCCGATGCCCCAACAGTGAATCAGAGGAGCCCTCTGTCTTAGCGCCAGTCCATTTCTCTAGCTGCAACTGTCATGTATGACAGTGGAGATTGTGTGTGGGTGCACATGTGTGTGTGCATGTGTGCATGCACATGTGTGTGAGTGTGCAAGTGCTCGAACCTGACATGTAGAGGTCAGCGTCGGACATTGATTCTCAGGAGTGTCCACCTGTTTATTGACCTGAAACTCATTGGGTAAACTATGCTGTCTGACCAGTGAATGCCGAGGGTTCACGCCTCTCTAGTGCTGGGGTCACAAGCACACACCATAGCAGGCTTTTCTGGTGACTTGGAAGCAATGCTGCTGCAGCTCTGGTGACAGCTGAGATACCCACACAGTGTGCCAGGCACTGCCCTAATCCCTGCGGGTTATGATCACCTCGAGGTATGTTATTCCCCCACTTTATGGATGAGGAAACTGAGGATGGAGAGATGAAGGAGGGTGAGCACGGTTGCACTGCTATTGAGTGGAAGAGGCCAGAYGACAACGTGTCAGACCCCTTCCTTTCTGTTCTGGCTCTCGCACGGGAAAGATCATCTCTGGCAGTTTGAAGTAAAGGCCTCTGGGAGGCTACTGGAATTCATTGTTGAGGTTTTAAGTTACAAAGACTATTGTGAGGAGCGAAAGATCAGAACTGTCCTGTTGAATGTCGTGACACCTGCCTCTGACAGAATTCTCTGTGACAGAGGCTGGTAGGAGACAGCATGTCACTTTGGCTGGAGGAGGGACATAAGGAGGAGAGTGTTGGAGTCTCAGTTCTGAGACACTGTGTCCCAGCAAAAGCCCTCCTGGCTTCTCTGCCTGTTCTCCTTTTACATTAAAAAAATAAAAAAATGCCTGAAGCCCAGAGACCTCTGGGTGACTTTCTAGGGGTCACACAAACGTTCTCAGGAAAGCAAGCCCACTCAGTCCCAGGACCATTCAGTAGGACATCAGCCGCGACTTTATATTCTCAAGGAGACTAGAAGCCGAAGAAGAAGCCGGAAGGCTAGCTCCCTCCACGGGCTTAGTCACAGCCAGGGGCTACTTTGTACCTAAATGTAACCTCCACAGTGGGACCCTCACTTAAAGGTTTAAACTGGTTTTCCTCAAGAGAGAAAGAGAGAGAAAAAAAAGCAAGAAAGAAAAAAGAAAAGCCAAACACCCACCAATCTTTTGTTTGGAGTTTGTGTGGGGGGTCGGGGGAGGAATCCTCTAACCTCTCAGCAACTCCTTAACTCGAGGAAAATGAAAGTGGCCCCCTACCTGCCTCTCCTACCTCCTTTCAAGCTAATGGCACAGGCGCAGAGGCAGGGGCAGCTTATTTGTGTGTCTGCCCATCCCCCACCTCACTGTGCAGGGTACAGGTGGCCCCGCCCCCCACCCACCCAAGGCATCACAGGACCAGATGGGAAGGAGGTGACTTGACCTGCAGGGGACTGCCCTGGAAACCAGCGTTCCCTAGCAGGTGACCAGGGCAGGGGTTGGGCGGGAGCTCCTCCTAGGGTCTGCGGCGGAGGCCTATTACCGGTTTCCCCTCCTCTTGCTACAGCTGAAAACCCACGGGGCTTTCGCGGCATATTTGTGTATCCAATGTTTCCCGCTCTCCTCCCTGTGGGGATCGTAAGCGACTCAGAGAAAAGAAGCAATGTGGTCTCCCCTAATTTCAAAGTCAGTTCCAGAGTTAATAATAAATTAGCTGGGGCAGCGGGGAGGACTAGATGGGGTGGAGGGGGTCCCTCTAGAAGCAGCCTCTGGGGGTCAGGGGGAGGAATAGAAGCTGTGGGGACTGAGGACGGACACACAGACACATACAGCACACACACACACACACACACACACACGGATGGGAGGGGGTACAGCCATTCTTATACCTCTCTGACCCCTTCTCAGGGGAGGGAGGGGCACTCGACCAGGCCTTCAGTGCAGCCTGGGTCCCCAGACTCGGGGCTTCCTGAAGACCAGGGGCTCTGCTCTCAGGCAGGAAGCTCAATCAATTCCTGTCAAAGCGACAATCGCTGAGGGACACAGAGACTGCTGTGGGGGACACTGGAGAAGGTTGGTTTCCTGAGATGCTACAGTAAGGACAAGATGGAAGGATAGAGAGGAGATGGTCATCATCGTGAGGGGACAATGTGAGGACACTGTAGAGGCTCAGCCTGTGGTGGCAAGATGTGGGCAATATGGCTGCCACCGAGAGGACTCAAGTGGCAGTGTGAGAGCACTGGGCAGGGTTAGCCTCAAGACACTAGGATGTGGGCAATATGGCTGCCCTGTAGTAGAGAGGAGCTGCTCTATGCACTACGTCCAAGAAGACCTGAGAGTAAAACGAGAGGGGATATGGAGGGAGAGGGGATATGGAGGACTCGAGTTTCCTGTCCGAGCAGGTCCGTGGGAGGTAGTTTGCCTCCTGCAACAAGAAGTGCAGCTTCCGAGGACAAGCGGAGCACCAGCTGACACAGGTGGTCACTTGTCACTTCTCAGACACCGATGGAGTGGCGCTCCAGCTTGTCCACCCCCACCGCACCCCACAACCTAACAAACCCTGAGGAGGAGGGACCAGCCAGGGAGCCTCTGCACAAGCCAATCAGGTGTGCTGTCTCAGAGCCGAGCATAGACCAGGCTGCTGCAGGCACCGCCCCTCCTCCTCCGGGGAGATGGACAGACTGAACAGACTGGACGATGACTCTCTTTTCTGGTTAGGATAGAGTCTGACCTCACCACGCCAGGGGTAGCAGGACTCACTACCCTGGGCAGGATGAGGACCCGCTCGTCCTTCACGAGGGAAACTGGGACGCAGCAGAAGAGGGGGGATATGTGTCCACAGTCACCAACTGGCAAGCCGACTGCCCTTTCTGCCTGCCCTTGGCTGTCCCCACAGCCCACACCCCCAACTCCCTGCACGCAAACACCATCTGCTCCTTCAGCACTGGGGTTTCCTTTAAAAATTATATGTCTCCAGTGAGGTCTGAAGTGGACCGAGGGATGATCTGTGAGCACTGTGGTTGTCTGGAAAGGGCAGAGGGGGTGAGCCCCTGACACTTCTGGGATGCTAGGGACAGGGCCTCCTCCTGTGTCTGAGTTTCCTCCCAAGTGATATCCCTTACTGGGCCTGTGGCTTCCTCTGGGGCCTCTCTACACTTTGAACCCAGGTCCTAGTCCCTCCAAATGCTACTGAAGGCCAGCGGACTTGATGCAGGGGGTGGGGGTGGGGAATCAAGTCTGGGATGAGGCTCTGCTAGAAAAGAGGCTTCATACAGAATCCAGGTCCGCCGCATGGAGGTCTTTTGGGATGCTGGGGACCCTGGAGCTATTGAGAYTGCCCCATAGTAAAGAAGGCTGGAGTGGGGGYAGGGTGGGGAGAGGACACTGCAGAGAGCTGAGGAGTCTGAGCTGAGCACAGACAGTGCTCTGCCAGCTGTGCCTGGGACCTTGTCAGCAAACCCTGGAGAACAGAAACTCTAAAACGAGCCAGGCATCTTTAATCCCAACAGTGGGAAGGCAGATGGATCACAGTGAGTTCGGGGCCGGCCTGGTCTACAGAGTGAGCTCCAGGCCAGCCAGCGCTCCACAGAGAAACCCTGTCTTGAAAAAAAAAAACAACAAATAAACAAAACAAAAACAAAGAAAAGAAAAAGAAAGAAAGAAGGAAGGAAGGAAGGAAAGAAAGAGAAGGATTCTAAAACCAAGTCAAATTTAATCAGACTGCCTGAGATGGCCACATTTTCCACCTTACCAAGATAAACAGCCCACCAGGCCACTAAGGGCTCCCTCCTCTGGGTTAAGYGACCCTACAACTCCTTTGATGCAAGAAGCCTCTACACATCTCCTGCTTTCTTTTGCGGCTCTCTTGATCCCAAGGAGCTGAAGGGTGGGTAGTGGGGGAGGATTCCCTGTGAGGACTCATTGGGGGTGTCC
>BDUI01009901.1:16236-26905 GCA_002335545.1 Apodemus speciosus | reverse complement strand
GTCACTTTAGAGACACAGTTTGTCTGGATGTACATTTACTCAAACTAGGCTGGGTTGTATCAGGCTATTTTTCATAGTATCAATAAGGTTCAGTGACATATTTGACTATAAATAAGGTTTTAATAAAGGTATTTCTAAGGACAGAAATAATTTTCACTTTGGAATTGAAAATGGGATTCCTTACTGTTGAAAATAGTGTGGGCCACCCTAAATACCTCATTTTGAGGACCTGTTTTCAAATAACTGAACTCTATAATGCACTCACATTACTCATACGAAGCGAAGACTTGATCCTATCCTCAGCATATTATTTTTGGAAACTATACTTAAGGCTGAGTTCAAGCTTCTCCTGCATCTTATTAATACCTTGACTGTCATGGGTAGAAAATACACAGATTATTTTTTCCTGAACATGCTTTGTCCTTACATCACATTCGAAGCCTGTATTCTCCAGCTTTATCTGAGGGCCACTAACAATTTATTTTAAAGCAATCCTCAAATGGTTAAAAGATTCTCCCAAAGGCACACTGCTTTACAGAAAATGTGTGATTTTTTTTTTTTAAGTCTTAGGTATAAAAATTGCAAATCCAACAATTATAGAAGTTAGACAACATATGAAATTTAGATACTATAAAATGTATAAAGAATATAAGAAAGCACCATTTCCTAGAATTAAGAGCTGGTTTTTATAGGGCCTGAATTTCAACAGGCCATATGCACATTTATTTTCTGTACTTGAGTCTTATCTCTGCAAACAGTATCATTGGCATCCAGGTTTTCAGAAGTATGATTCCAGATAGGTTCACCTAACTGAGTCTGGGTTGAGTGGCTTTCCTTCACATTCTACCATTGATGACCTTAAAGAAGAAAACAATGAAGTCAGATGAGTTGAAATGCAGCCGGTTCCACACTTTTCTTSCTGACTACTCACCACGAGTCCCATATGCCCTTTTCTCACTCTGTCCTTAAGTGCATCTCTGTGCTTACAGTTAGCTTTCTCCCCTTGCTTGGGATTGTAAATTTGGTTAGTCACTCCTACAACTTCAGCATAGGTGGAAGGGCAGCATGTGTTACAGAGGTACAGGGGAAAAGAAAGTGCTGCAAGACCTGRGGTAAGGACTGAGGTGCAGAATTTCACTGAACAGGGAGGTTGGGAAGAGGAAAAAAGGCTCTGCTGCCATGGGGGAAGGATTGAAATTGTGGCTAATGGCTGATGATTTGGAGAACAATGGTAGTGTAAGAGCATTTATATGTGAATGAAGAAGTTATCACTTATGTTCCTTTTGCTTACATTATAATAGTGGTGTGTGTATGTGTGTGTGTGTGTGTGTGTCCATGTGTGTGCAAAATGAATCCCACATAGGTGTATGTAAGTTCTACAAGATGGGTGGATTTTAGCACCTTATTGTTGTGGAGTGCCTTGGTGCTCTTTGTATTTTCATGCTAATTCTGCTTCCTTTCTCTCTTTTTTTTTATTAGATACATTCTTTATTTACATTTCAATTGTTGTCCCCTTCCCTGGTTCCCCCTCCTCTAAAAATCCCATAAACTATCTCCCCTTCCCCAATCAACCCTCCCCTGCTTCCCTGTCCTGGTATTCCTTTACACTAATGCGACAAGTCTTTCCAGGACCAAGGGCCTCTCCTCCCTTTGGTGTCTAACAAGACCATCCTCTGCTGCCTATGTGTCTGGAGCCATTAATAACTCCATGGGTACTCTTTGGTTGATGGTTTTGTCCCTGGGAGCTCTGTGAGTACTGGGTGACTCATATTGTTGTTCCTCCTGTGGTGTTGCAAACCCCTTCAGCTTCTTGGGTCCTTTCTCTAGCCCCAACCCCACCCCCATTAGGGACCCTGTGCTCAGTTTAATGGCTGGCTGAGAATGTCCCCCTCTGTATTTGTCATGCATAAAAAGAGCCTCCCAGGTGACAGCTATGTCCTGCTTTGGTCAGCCATCACTTGTGGGCATCCATAATAGTGTCTGGGTTTTGTAACTGTATATAGGATGGATCCCTGGGTGAGGTAATCTCTGGATGGTCTTTCMCTCAGACTCTGATCCACCTTTTGTCTCCATATCTCATTCTGTGGGTATTTATTTCCCCTTTCTACAAAGGACCCAAGTATTCATACTTTGTTCTTCCTCCTTCTTGGGCATCATTTGATATGTGAAATGTGTCTTTGGTGTTCCAAGCTTCTGGGCTAATACCCACTTATCAGTGTGTGCATACCATGAGTCTTCTTTTGTGATTGGGTTACCTCAGTCAAGATGATATTTTCCAGTTCCATCCATTTGTCTAAGAATTTCATGAATTCATTGATTGTAATGGCTGAATAGTACTCCATTGTGTATATATACCACATTTTCTGTATCCATTCCTCCGTTGAGGGATATCTGGGTTCTTTCCAGCTTCTGGCTATTATAAATAGGGCTGGTATAAACATAGTGGAGCATGTGGAATTATTGCATGCTGGAGAATATTCTGGGTATANCTCAGACTCTGATCCACCTTTTGTCTCCATATCTCATTCTGTGGGTATTTATTTCCCCTTTCTACAAAGGACCCAAGTATTCATACTTTGTTCTTCCTCCTTCTTGGGCATCATTTGATATGTGAAATGTGTCTTTGGTGTTCCAAGCTTCTGGGCTAATACCCACTTATCAGTGTGTGCATACCATGAGTCTTCTTTTGTGATTGGGTTACCTCAGTCAAGATGATATTTTCCAGTTCCATCCATTTGTCTAAGAATTTCATGAATTCATTGATTGTAATGGCTGAATAGTACTCCATTGTGTATATATACCACATTTTCTGTATCCATTCCTCCGTTGAGGGATATCTGGGTTCTTTCCAGCTTCTGGCTATTATAAATAGGGCTGGTATAAACATAGTGGAGCATGTGGAATTATTGCATGCTGGAGAATATTCTGGGTATACGCCCAGGAATCGTATAGCAGGGTCCTTCAGTCCAACAGAGGACTAATATCCAATATATACAAGGAGCTCAAGAAGTTAGACTCCAGAGAACCAAATAACCTTATTAAAAATGGAGTACAGAGGTAAACAAAGAATTTTCACCTGAGGAATATTGAATGGCTGAGAAGCACCTAAAGAAATGTTCAACATCCTTAGTCATCAGGGAAATGCAAATCAAAACAACTTTGAGATTTCACATTACACTGGTCAGAATGGCTAAGATAAAAAACTCAGGAGACAGCAGGTGCTGGAGTGGTTGTGGAGAAAAAGGAACACTCCTCCACTGTTAGTGGGATTGCAAGCTGGTACAACCACTCTGGAAATCAGTTTGGCAGTTCCTCAGAAAACTGGGCATAATACTACTGGAGGACTCTGCTTCTTCTCTTGAGGAAGCAGAATTAACATTCCCTAAAAGGAGTGGATTATATACTTAGGTGATTTCATGTGAACCTTCTCCCCATTTTAACTGGTCAGATTAAGTCTAGAGCCTGTTATTTGGCCTTGGAAGGGAAAGGTGGGGCTGGAGGTTTCAGAGAGGGGGCAAAAGAAGTAAGAAAGRGGCAGAAGAGGAGAAGGAGGAGACAGAGGAAGATGGAGGAAGAGAAGGTAGAAGGAACATGGGGCAGAACCACATGGCCTGAAGAAGCTGAAACTAGCAAGGGATCTCATAGCTGGGGAAGAGAGTTGTGTAGTTGTATATCTGCCCAATCTAGCTGTGCAGCTTATCAATATTATAACCGAGTGGTGTGGTATGTTCTCTGCACAGGCTTACTGGGGTTGGAGATTTACTGCATACATTGTCATCTGATTTGCGCAGGGCATTTTTGTGAACTTATGATCCTCTGAAACAGAAACTATTTGCATGTTATAAAACGAAGACCCCGAGGTTCTTCATGTTTTAGTCTTTGGTCAATTTGAAAAATCAGAGTCAGTATTGGAAACAAACATCCTAATTTTCCCAAGTTCCGTCGATATTCTCTCTGCTTTGATGAATGGGATATATTTCTTTTAAATGAGTGAACTAAACAGATAACAATGTTTGAGTCTTTCTGAATTTGTTTTCCTTATTATGATATAAAACCCCTTTTTAAAAATGATGGAAGGAAGCTTATATGTTACATGGGCAAACCTCAATTTTTCCTCCACCTATTGAATTTTCTATGTAATGCCAATAGTCAAGCTTTACGAGAGTATTGAAAAAATATACATGATTCTTACAGAGAATGATGTTTCCTAGAGAGCACGTACCTGCATGTAACTGTGACTTGCAGACCTCAGCTGCCAGGTATTGTTGGTGGAAGTCAATTCAAAGCAGACAAGTCTAAGTTTACTACCTGGTTCACACTTAATATTGGTGAGTCGTCCATAAACTACCACTACCATTTTCGCAGTATCATCTTCAATTCCATAGTAAATGCATTTATTCCTTTCAGTTTTCTGGAAAAACAAATTAACATTGAATCTCCTAGGAAATATATCATGCCTTTTCACATCTATGAGAAATAAAATGTGTCAGCATGAACCTGACCCCAACAAGGCAACTATTGTTCTTGGATTTAGAATTGCACAGACAAGCACTAGTGAGAACGATCAGTGGGCAAGGGTACTTGTTGTGAAGCCTGATGACCTAAGCTCAATAACCAGGACTCATGGTAGAGGGAGCTCATTCCTGAAACTTCCGTTCCTACCTCAGTACTAGTTTCATGAGCATGGTGTTTCTTCTCAACCCTCACAAAAAAATAAATAAATACTGAATATGTAGAATTATAGGAACTAGATAGTTTAGGCTTTTCCAGTGAACAAATCTTTTCTTGGAAATCAGTCTTGAGGTTTTATTTGGGAGGCTATCTTTAATGACTGAACCATCTCTCCTTAAAAACCATTCTTAAGCTTTACCTGCTTATGGTCTTTATCTACTGGGTATCTTTAGGAAGAATAAGTATCTTCCTAAGCACTAGTATTAATTTGGGGGAACTTCCTTAAAGTCTCCCCCAAAAGATCAAAAAACCAAAATAACAACAACAACAACAACAACAGAAGTTAACAACAAAATCAATCTTATTAACATTGCAGGTTTTGTAGGTAAATCCAAGAGACCTGAGAAGAAAAGTTACTTGTGATTCATTGTCAGGTTGGGAGGAACATTATTATAAGCCTGATTTATTTCACTTCTTTTATCTTTTATTAGAAATAAAGTTATTTTCATACAATATTTTCTGATCATAGTTTCTCTTCACCTATCTCCTCTCAGATACTTCTCACCTACCCACTCTGACTTCTCTACATCTTTCTCTCAATTAAAATATCCAACAGCAATTTAAAATGACAAAGCAACATCAATAAGACAAAACACACTATCAGACAAAAAAAGAAAGAAATACCACAAGAAATATATACACAGACATGTACATAGATATATAGATAGACACATGCACACACGTCTATCTATATACACACATACATGCATACACATACACACATGTGCACACACACATACACACATCACAATTCCTTTAGAAATGGCTCACATTTGCTCTGTACACACCTTGATTTACTCTACTCTGAATTTCACACAGGTTAAGTCACTACAGCATTTAGTTCTAGTGTTTTAGTTTGTATCCAACTTAGTTTAGTTATTGTGGAACCAAATGTACCAGCACAGCCAAAGACAGCACAGATAAAAAATGAAAGCCTTGACTCTATTCTTATACATGGAATTATGAAATCATACATTGAACAAGCATACAAATGAATTGGTGTATTGGCACTTACAGAAACACTCCAAAATTATAGAAATCTTTAAATTTCCTCACTCTCACTGTGTCCAGTTATAATCTCTGAAATTAAACTTTCCTGTTAAACTTCCCTTTCATTATATAAAGCAATAGTCACTTCATCAAAAGGTCTTCATAAAAGTAGACAGCATATGAGAATGAGAACACATTAAAGATATAATCCTGGCTTGTTGGACATGGCTTCATTTTAGGGCAGAATAATATATTTGGTTTCTTATTCTCATCATTTCAAACTGTATCAAGGCTTGGAGTTTGGCTCTTTATTCATAATTGAGTTGCCCCAAATACAGGAAAGGAAGCTATCAAAGAAATAAAAATTAACAAGAAAATGGGCTGTGAACTGAACAGTGTCTGGGACTAGGGTGGATCCAGATGAATGATTCTAGCTAGGAAAATTCCAAGTATTATTGACAAATCTCTTTCTAAAGAATTTTCCTGGTGGTGTCTTAAGGTGAAGAATAATAAGAGACCATGGAAATCCCCAAAATGAGGAAACCTTTCCTGGTCTCTTTCTTCTATGGAACCAATGATTTCCTGTGTTAAGTAAGTTGAGCAAATTCCAGCTAAGCGAACTAAAGCTTAACATCTCAGTTTGGGAAGAAATTTTACAAATAGTGCAGTGGCTTACCTTAAATACTACAAAATCTCCATTCACAAATGTCCCATTAGCTTGTGAGAAAAGATAAAAAATTTTCGGAGTTGCATTGGCTCTTTGCCTTAGTGTCTTTGAGATAACCATTGTTTGGTTATCATCCACATCAGACACACAGGAAGCTTTGTATATCTCCAGAAACCCATTGCACCCAAAATAATTCGATATGGCAATGATGTTTCTTGGGATGAACTTGCTCGTTAGAGCTGTGTCAAAAACCTTCACTCTGAAGAACTCAGTTTCAGTAGCCACTGTAGCATGAAACATCCTTTTATCTTCGTTCATGTCGTATGTAAATGGTTCTGTTACTTTCAACACCATCACTTTTTTGGGACCTCGCTGGTGGCCTTCTTCCTTAGCAGGCTCCATTGGTACAATTCCTCTCCTTGGTCTCTACAAAAAATACATATGGGTTAAGACAATACAGTTCAGACAGATCCTAAGGAACCATTCCACTGAATAGAATGAAGAACATAATGACAATGGTTGCTATACTACAACCAAGCTAAAGGAAGAAATGTATATTTACCTAAGTATTTAGTTAAAATTTACATAAAGCACTACCTAGTGATTCTAGTTAATACAAATTATGCCTGGTAGATAAAGGTATTATACTTCTGGTGAATGAATCCACAGCCTTTGATGTTCTAGTCATGTTTTCTGTCTAGGAACATTTTGAAGATTTTTAATTCAAAACATTTTATAAAAAAATTGAGCTGTTTTGAAAAAAAGTGAGGTAGCCAGCCACAGGAAGATCATCTGAAACATCGTTAAGCAGTAAGTGTTCAGGCTAGAAGCTCTCCTTTTTGCATAATAACACGCATTGAAGAAAATTCTGTAACCAGACAAAAAGCACGAAAGTAGTTTACTTTGACCACCTCCTCAGAATCCTACTTCATTTCTGTTTATCAGGAAAGCATGTTGAAATGGAGGTAACACTGAAGGACTGAAAAAGGAGGCATGTTGGCAGCTTTGGACTACCTGGGTATCAGGACAGTGAGGCAGTTATGAACTAGTAGCACTGTCTGTACTCTGACTTGGAAATGTATGCAGACTTCACCTTGGGGAGGCAGGCTATCACTCTGATTCCTCCTCACTGTGTTCTATTATCATCAGGAAGTACCTTTCCAGAATAATGAGCAGTGGTTCACAATATGAAAACAGCACCTTGACACAAAGTGCAAATCAAGTCTCTCACTATCTTCCTTAAAGAATAGGCATGACTGGGTGAACACTGACTTAGAAATTTTCTCAGTGGAGAAGCCTGTACAATGTATTTTACAAATGAATTTAAAGAAGGATCAGTAACTATACACAATAAAAATGAGTGATTACTTGAATAAAAGATTGTGTATACATATAGATTAATGAAGAAGCTTTACAAGATTGTGCTAATCTCTGTCATTATATTGTTAGAAGAGAAGGATGTTACCCTGCTTGGACTGCTGTGTACTGTTGCTGAAGGCCCTGGGGTAGCATGGAGAGCCCTAGATGCTGTTGCTGGAGACAACTGTAGAGCCAGATGACTGATGGATGCTGTTGATAGAGTTGCATGTGGAGCCTGGAGACTGCTGGATGCTGTTGATGAAGACACCTGAGATGCTTGGACATTCCTGGATGATGTTACTTTAGGAAGGGGAACGTCCTTTCCAGTACAGGATAATGCTCCTTGTGTCAATTGAATGGTGCACAAACTTGTTGACACTGTTGATGGAGGAGATTAAGAGCCTGGACACAAGTGGATCCTGTTCCTGGATGAATTTGAGTAGTCTTGCTTCTGCTTGTGGCTACTGACATAGATACTGGAGGAGCTATAAGACTGTTGGGTATTGCTGATGGAGGTGACAGAGGAATCTGAAAATAACTGGATACTGTTGGTAAAGCTACAAGTGGGTCTGGAAGTTTTGGAATCTTATACAGTACCAGAGTTAAGAATCTGATTGCTACTGAATATTGTTGTTTGAGGTACCTGTGTGATGGAGCTGCTTCTGGACAGGGTTGCTAGAGTAGGAGGAACCTGAGCATTGCTGGATGCTGTTACTGGAGGAGGCATCTTTATGAGCTGGTCTGTGCTTGTCAGTGTTGCTGAAGGCACTATAGTAGTTTGGGTATTTTTGGATGCTATTGCTTGATTGTGAGGAGACTCTGTGCTATCGAATGCTGCAGGGAAGGGGAAAGAATTGGGAATAGAAAAGTAGTACCTTGTTTGAGGAACTGCTGGGTGAATGATTGTCCACAAGGGTGTGATACTATTTCAGGTTGATCCCTGAGTCTTGAGGAGACATATTTGAAAAAGGCATTCCACTGAAGAATGACTGCTCTAAAATCTCTGTGTGCACATAGGCTAATTTTGGGTCTCTGTGTCAATTCTCACCGATGGCAAGAAAGCATCTCTAGTGAGAGCTAAATGAGGCACATCTTTTTATGTTAGGCAACATATCTTTAGGATACAGTTTATTGATGTATTCCTTTAGTACAATAATAGTAGTAGGTTTTCTCCTAGGCACATGACCTAGTTAGTCTCAGATTCCTGACCCCTTTTACAGTGTCAAGTATGGGTTCCATCTCTTGGAGTGGGCCTTAATCRAAATCGAAAAGTAATTAGTTATTCCTATTTCAGCTGTAATATTTCTGTGATTTGTGACCTCTCATCTTCACTAGATATCTATCAGAGCCTTAACTGGACAAGACAGCCCTCAACTATCCATCTTATGTATGCTGATTCTTTTRTATTTCTATCACTCAAAGAAATCTCAGGTTTGTAAGCATCTATGAGAAAAATAGGAAAACCGTAATCTTAAAAATACTCAGGYAAATGGGAAAACAAACATTAGTTTTGTGTCATAACTGGTAATAATTAGAGAGTATATTATCCAGTTAAGCACTATCCATTTCCAAACCAGCGTGGATARGACTTTTGGAGGGATATATTAAGGCTAGAGCAAGATATCAATACTTGAATTCAGAGGAGAGATGGGTTTAAACACTTACAGTCCTTTRAGATGGACTGACTATACAATGTGTCAACTGTTCTGAAGAATTGTGTATCCTAATATGTGTTTWAAAAGTTAACAGTTTAGTCATATAAAAGGAAGATATGTGAGAGTACAAGAGAGGAGAAATGGAGTCCATTGCTTCTGACACTTGCATGCGCTAGACTCTTTGCTTCCCTCTTCCTACCTGGGATCAGAACAGACAGACAAACTCCTCATTGACAGAAGTAACAAGTTCATTAAGTGTTCTCATCTAAACAAAATGTTATGAGCACCAAATTCTATATTTGTATTACATTTTTTGCATCTGTTTCTGTCCTTGTATGATGATCTATATCATATTCAGCCTCTAATACAATTGATTGATTAAATCTCGGGGATAAGTGGGGGAAATGGTCAGAATTTGATTCTGGCATTCCTGGCATTTGGATAGAAGGAATGAAAAAGGAGCAGAAAGCATGTACCTTGACCAATGAAATGTTAGATGAAGCCGCAGATGAGATCTGGGGTATTGGTGACTTGTACCTRGCTGTGGTTTCTTTAGAASAGGGCGGCTGATCTGATTCTTTAGATACCTTGGTCTTTTTCACTTCAGTCTTATCTTTACTCATACATTTTTCTTCAGAAAGTATATCCATTGCCCTGTTAATGAATCTAATCAACTGAGCAGTGCATCTTCATTATTAGGTATTAGATTTATTAGGCCTGAATATGTTGTTAATTTGAAGGTCCCACCCTCTGGTGAGGTTTAAAATATGTTCACTAAGAGTCATAATAATGTGTATATAAATGGTTTTTATCAAATTAAGGGAGAAGAAATGTTATATGTACAATTATATTATTACGTCTATGGCAGGACACAATTGAATATTAATTAGCAAATWAAGTTTGTGTAAATATGCAACAACCATGGCTCTACCTGGTTTTCTTTTTTCTTTTTTTATTGAATATATTCTGTATTTACATTTCATTTCCCTTTTCCTGATTCCCCACACCACAAAGGTCCTATATGCCCTTTTCCCTCCCCCTGCTCCCCCATGCTCCCCTTCCCACTTCCCTGTTCTGGTATTCTCCTACACTGATGCATTGGCCTTTCCAGATCCAATGTCCACTCCTTCCTTCTTCTCGGACATCATTTGGTATGTGGATTGTGTCTTTGATGTTCCAAGATTCTAGGCTAATATCCACTTATCAGTGAGTGCATACCATGGGTATTCTTTTGAGACTGGGTTACCTCACTTAGTATGATGTTCTC
>BDUI01009900.1:6535-24710 GCA_002335545.1 Apodemus speciosus | reverse complement strand
GGGGGGGCGGGGAAACCAGGAAAAGGGAAATGAAATGTAAATAAAGAATATATCCAATTTAAAAAAAGAATTTTAATCACCTATGGCTGAGTGGGAMATTCCTGGGGCTCATTGCTGCCCCAGCATCAAGAGAGCATATCCATAGTAGAATATCATTATCTTAGAAAATACTGAGGCCCAGTTCCCCGGCAGTGCACACAGTCTTAATGTGATTGTGACTTCATCATGGGGCTGTGCGAAGGCAGAGACAGTCAGTTATTCTATGATATGCAATCCCTAAGCACTTTCTTATATGCAGGTGCCATTCCCTAAGGTCTCTTAACTACAGTTATCTAAGCTACAAACCTGAGGGCCCTTCCCTTAGCCTTACCCTCCCTACTCTCTCTCTCTCTCTCAATTATCTCTCCAGATATTTCTTCCAACTCCCTGACTCCTCTACCAGTGTCAAACCATACCTTCTAACAACTCTGTAATCCTGATCTCATTTTGTTGTTTTGTTGTTTTGTTTTGTTTTAATCTGATCCATTTTAAGGCCATGCCTCCATTTGGTAATCTGGAAGTTCTTTCCTTTCAAAGTTAAATGTTAGTGTTTCTCTCCCTGACTTATACCCATCTCAATGCTCATAGAATCAAATTCAAAAGCAATCTCTTTCTAAGTTCACCAGACAAACTCTAATTCTTAACTAATTATAGCAATGATGACAAAAGTCAATAACTTTGGTTAAGCTGGTGTTAGGTAAATGGCAAGCAATATTTTGCCTTTATAGACTACAGAATAAAGCAAGCATTATTATATTCACTTAACATATAAGAGAACAAAAACAGAAAGAAGTTCCCTAAAGTTCTATAGCTAGGATTTGTATGTAAGTACTTACTCAAAGTACTTAAGCACAAACTCAACTGTGTTGTGCTCTAAGTAACACAGTGCATTATTTTCTAGTTACTCTAGGAGATAGCTGTGTCACCATCTCTCCATAATCCTTCAGAGACTCATCACTTCTTGTCTCTTCCTACTGTTTCTATAATCAATTCACATCACCCTCTCTGAAGGTTTGCCATCTTTTTTTCTGTCCCCAAGGAATAAAGAATCCAGCACCATTGTTTTTCCTTGGACTGTTTTTCCCTATGATCATTGATCTCACTGAAGGGGGGGTCTCTGCTTTACTTGCTTCTGGTACCAGTATCCATTAATATTATCCTTGGTGTTTAGTGGATCTTTAATACATATTTGATGGATGAACAAGAAGAATGTGTAATGAATACAGAGTCAATCAATTTAACAGACTGCTCTTGGCCATATTTGCATGTCTGTGTAAAGAAGGGATTGAACCAGATAAATTTTAATTTGTTCTCATGAAAGTCCATCATTCATTCACTCACTAACTCATTGACTGCACTATCTCTTGAGTATCTACAGCATACCACACAAGAGCAAAGAAAACAAATATCCTATTATTATGTCATCTATAGTCTGCTGATGAGAAAGAGAATTATACCACAAAAGAGAAAAAAGGTCATTTTTATATAGATGTCCACACATGTATAACAATTCTCTATTTAAGGTGCCAACAAGTTATACACAAGATCAAACTAGACAAAAGCCATGCCTGCATGCCTGAACAAGGGAGGGGCCTATGAAGTCTGACCTATAGCTGAGGAGATATTGGTGATAGATAGGCACTGGAGGAGAAAGAGTAACTTTTTTCAGCAATGCAACCCTTGATAGGATATTYGTGCTCCAGTAGATGGCTTCATACCCATGCACATACTGGTAGTCYTGTGTYCGCTTAGTGGGTTTAAGAAGAGTAGATGAAGTTGGAAGGACAAAGGAGGAATTGGAGCAACAGAAGTAGAGGTTGAATTTGACAAAAAAACACATTATTTGCATGTAAGAATTCTCAAAAAACTAAAGGATGTGGATTTTTCTGGGATTTAACAGACATGAATTGCCAATATGGCATAAATTTAGAGTGTGGTGAAGGAAACATGAGGCGTAGGTTGGTTACATGGCTCTCTTTGAGTCTAGGACTATTGCAATAGACATAATCAGTTACTGATATTTTCATTCCTGGGCATGTGTTGAAACCTGTATGTTTTAAGCAATAAAAGTGGGGAGATACCATACTAAACATCTCATAGCCTAAGAAACATTTATGTTGGTGGAAATGGTGTTTTGGTTCAGTTCCATATGGAGTACAGAAAATCTAATTCTGATTCAAGTTTATATCAAGTCCCCAGTACTTTATTTTAATAATAATCATTATATACTCATTTCTATCTTCACTCCTTTTTATTGTATATAAAATTATAGTTATAATAAACATACACTCTATCCAAAGGGGGAATCTGAACTTTTCTAAGTTTTTCAGAAAATTTCATAAAGACAAACTTGTAAGTCTGCATGTTGATGTGACAAGTGGAAGACAACGATTTCAGATGAACTGCAACCCTGCAGCAGACAGATTTGAGCTCAAAGGTTTAAAAGCCTCCCAAGATTAGGACTCAGAAGACTCTTTACATTACTTAAAATTCTGCTTTATTTTGAGTCAGTTTGCCTGCATTAACTGTAAATTGCTCTAACAATGCACTTAATTTTAATGGTATCAGTTTTTCTCCTATGCAAGGCAGTTTTCAAATAAATGGTTTTATGTGGATATCAATACAAACCAGGGCTTGTGAACATAAGTCACTGTACTTAAAAAAATACAAAAAGCTAATGCAAAAGGAAGTATTTATAGTTCTAATGTTTGTAGTAAAATCACATCTAGGAAGAGCTTAAACTTATGTATGAAGCAAAATTGTCTTTAACACAGACTCAGACATGGCATCAAAAATAGACTCCGATGCCCTTTCTTTTTAACAGTCTAGAAACATGCTAGCAGTTAGCCATACAAATGAGACAAGAGTCATGAGCGTTAGTGTCATTGATTCCCCAAAGGTTTACTCATGTTGGCAAAAGAAGTAGAGTTTGGAATATGTCCTGGAACTTGAGTAGGCAAAGAAATGACTCAAGCTAGTACTCTTGATGTATATACCAAAAATAAAAGAAAACAAAATAAAGCCTCTGATACAGGCAAAAAAAAAAAAAAGAGAATGCTGCATTCACCAAGGAGACACTGTGTGGGAGAGGAGGYTCCTCTTTACCATCACTGCAGAGGCCCAGTGCAAATGCGAACCACGCTGACCGAAGGGCAGGCACAGCCCACCATATGGTCCTCCACCATGCGAGCCCACGTGTGCAGAAGCTCTTTGCTGACAGTGAGCTAAGCAGGGAGCAAAGTGAACACCTGGTCAAATAAAAATCCATCAGGATATACGAATTGGTTGCCCAGACTCCAAATTATTTTCAAGCATCAAGTCCAAACTGAGATGTGCCCCTCTTGCATGATTACATTAGGAAGTGTACGACATATCCCTAAAGGAATCACCGTTCCCCCCACCTCAGCCCCCCACCCCCAATTGGCCAGTATAACTTTTTATTCCACAGAAGTTGAGTACAAAAAGCAGCGGACAGACTCTTAGATGGTGAGAATCTGCTTTGCTTCCTCCTTGGGGCAAACCAGCACAAGTAAGTAGCTTTGCTGAAAATCACTCACTGTATCTCCATTGGGGTCACTGGGAAAGATGCCCAGACAGACTTGCAGGGCCTTTTGGGAAGGGATAGAAAGGAAAGACTCTACAGCAGGTCGAATCTGTTCCTCCTTCAACGGTCCCCACCCTCCTTTGTTCTTCTGTTTCTAGAGTGGAACTCCCACATCGGCTGGGAAGGTGACAGGGCAGAAACCTGGAATAGTCAGGGGCACAAGGAGAAGCTGCTTGTGGGTGGATGCACTAGGCCATGGAAGCTAAGGAGCCGTAGGGAGCGGTGTCCAAGAGCAGAGAGGAAACCTTGAATCTGTGAAAAAGCAACTTGACCCACAGAGTTTGTCAGCCTGGGCAACCACTCCAAATGGCAATTTCAAGGCCAGACTAATGAGCTAATAAATTATAGTCACTTCACACACAACATGGTATGATTTTTCCTGCTGAGTTGAATCAGGTAATAATCCCAGCTAACCTTTAAAAAACTGATTGGTGCTCTCCCTATAAGGGGCTCAGAAAGATTCAACCTCTCGATTAGACGCAGAAGGTAGAATTCACATCCTCCTGTGTTGGAAATATCAGTAAAACTTTACCCRCCCCCTCCCCAAGGGAGACTTGGAAATATTGAAATTTTTTGTGTGACAACTAGTAAGGAAGGAAGGRACGGTGTTACTAACATCCAGTGGGTAGAGGATAGAGGTGGTACTGATCTCTCTATATTACATGRGACACCCTCAACAGGGAGCTAGCACCTAAAATGGCATTCCTATTGAGGTCCTTGAAGAAACCCTTCTCTACAATATACMCTGTAAGCTGTAAGTATCTTATTGCGCATTTGTKTAACCAAACAAACTTGTCATCTTTGGATCTGAATTTGAAAGCTAGGAATGAGACAAAACCACAGTCTATATGAATTCCATCAGGCACAGTTTGGTCCAGTAAATTCTCCACAGACTTCTGTCAGGAAGCTGTGCCCTGTGGAAATGATGGAAAGGAAAAAGATGTAGAAGCAATTGTTACTTCTGACAGAGAACCCCCATCATCTTGAATTGCAGGATGTGTCTTGCAGATGGTTAAGATTTAATGAGCATGCTCAATTAGCTCTATCACTTCTACCCGGGGGAAAGCCATCACACTGGAATATGGCCTGAGGCCTCAGACTCCCATTCATCTCCCCAAATTCATAACATCACTGACATAAGTCATTCAAATTTCTCTGAGAGCCTCGGGAGCCAGCTGGGATTATAAGCAACAGCAAAAATAATGGTAGTTAGAATAACCACTCCAAGGACCAGTAAGCTTTTTTGTTATCTTTGAAGAAATCTATAAAGAATTATACTAATTATACTTCCATGTCTTAATTTAGYGTAATGTAAATGTTGATGAATAAAATCTTCAAAAAKTTGGCTTCAGAGGTGTGTGTGTGTGTGTGTGTGTGTGTGTGTGTGTGTGTGTACCAGGGGAGAGGAATTTTCTAGATGATGCTCTTTTTAAAAACCACATATTTATTTTGGAAATATGCATATAGGTGTGTCTCTGTATGTGTATATGCACGTAAGGGCATATGCAGGTGGGTAAAGAAAGCCAAAGGCGTCAGATCCCCGGAGTTGGAGTTATAAGCAATCATGAGCCACCTGACATGGGTGCTGGAAACCAAACTCTGGTCCTCTGCAAGAGCAATAAAGTCTGAGCCATCTCTCCAGTGCACCCCATATCTCCTAACGAATGATATTTCCAGGAAAGGAAAAGGCTTACCATGTGACAGTTCCCATCTCACAGCAACACTGCATTCTCATAAAAGGTCTTAACCCACAGTAGAAGTTCTGGTGACAGAATAGCAGTTCGCAACATGTTTCCCTCTGATCAGGCTTCCATCATTTGAAAKAAGGTCAGAAGCTCTCCAGTCAAGGACCAGAGCCTGGTCCTATCACTTTTTGGGGATTCTTGAGATTTAATAAAGTATAGCATAATATATTCTTGCACTTCCACGGAAACCATAGACTGGCAAAGTCTCATAATGTTTAAATATATCTTTGCAATCTATTGAGGAGACTGACTAGCTCTCATGCTGACCCCTACAATATAGCCTTCCTTTTCCATAAATGTTTAGGACGTATGTGAATCCAATCCCAATGCAACATATGGCAATTGGGATGAACGACAGTGTGCTCCTTTCTGGCCTCCCATGTCACCTGTGATTGCCTTGGAACCACATGGCTTAAGGGCTATCCTCTTACCATGGTAATTGGGGCAGGTATGGAGTGGCCATATCCTCTGTCCATCATCATCTCCTGTGCATGTTAGGCAGTGATGAGATGCTCATCACAGAGAAGTCTTCTGAAACCCTTCCCCCACACGGTGACAAGCAGCCCACACAGTGACACCAGTCCTAAAGGTACTGAAATGAGTATGTTAACTAGTAAGCTGTTCTGAAAGCTTTGGACAGAAAAATGGGTCTGTGGATCATGACCAATAAAGATAATGAGCATTTTCACTGTTAGATGACATTTTCAACTAAGTCAAACCCTCTGGCCAGTTAGAAAAAGGTTGTGGGTAGAAAAAATCAAATAGCAAATCTGCTGAGAAGGCCCAATGGGTCCCTCAGATGCAACTCTTCCTCTTGTGTCTTAAATGACAGCAAAAAGGGAGGCAGAAACAGCAGACAGCTAATTTTTCTTCTAGATAATGTACAGTGGGATTGAATATCTTATCTATGTAACAATGATTGTCAAACTCTGCTATACATTGTTCTAGGAGGCCAAGAAACTTTGAAAGAATAAACATCTGCATTGGTTACTTAAGCAGAGGATATAAGAAGCCACTAATCTTTTACAGAGGAGAGCACCGAGGCCCAGARAGGGTGAACGGCTACTTGGGGTGAAGCAATTCTCCAGAAGGAATGACARGGGCGCAACACTTTGTACTCTAACTTCTGGTCTGTCCTCACTACTCCAGCAAGGAGATCTCTATGGAGTTCATTGTCTCTGAGCTCAAGGCTGCCAGCCAGCTTGACAGTAAAGAGAGGATTATTTCCAAGTTGAAATGGGTTGTGTTGCTTGAGGAGGTTGACTCCTGCTAGCCAGGAAGGTATTTGTATGAATTTAAGTAATCCCAAAAACCAATAGAAGATTCCTGTTTGCCAAGGGCTTATTGGGTCAGCTGGTCTTCTGGGAACCTGTACATGGAGACTATAACCTTGACTGAGGCCCAAGTGGAGAAAGTGGTGTGTGTGCCTGTCTTTAGGCCATGCCTTGCTCCTGGTCTACTTCAGTTGTCTCTGGTCCTTATTTGAGCCAGTAAGAAGGCTGCACAGCATGTAGCCCTAAAAGAGGGAAGGCCCTTTAAGCTCCAGGGACTTGAGCTCCTAGGTGCAAATTTCCTTTCTCTCAAAAGAGCACTCTCCACCTTTTTTCTCAGCACAACCCTTAGCATGCCCGTGAGGAGGCAAAGTGATTCCCACCAGGAGTAAGCTGTAGATATATTCGAAAATTGAGATTTTTTTTGAATTGCAATTGGCATCTCCTCAGTGCCTTTCAGACAGGGGCCATCTAAACTGCAAAGTGACATTTTGTGTTCCTGAGGTGGCACGGTCTACAAGAAAAACCTCAAGCGAGCAGTTTCTGAAACACGGGTTCAAAAAGCAAGGACATGAAACCTCGATGATCTTCCATGATTATTCCTTGAAAGAAAATAGCAAGGGACATTCTTGTTTCAAATTATTCTCCCTCCCAAACCTCTCTCCTTGCCGTTACTCTGAGCAATATAGTTCTTTATCCACTRCAGGAAACTTTTTGTAAGCAAAATATCATTGAAAATCCTCACTTTCACATCCATTCACTCCTGACGAGCAATGATGCTGRATGAAATTTGAGCGCCCAGCTGAGGAAATGAATGACCTCTGATTGATCTAGTTTCCTGGTCTCTTTTTAGCCACATATGATTTCTAYGGCATGGCTACTGTGTTGTGCCTTTGTCTTCTGGCACGTGCGAGCCTTTCCTAATCACTAGTTAAGACCCACAGGCCATTTAAACTAAGAAGCATCTTCTTATTGCAGAACCAGAGACTCTCTGGGCCTGGAAGGATTCTTTGTCCCCATGGGAGGGGGAATTCCCAGCTGGAGCCCTAAAGGGAAGAAGTCAGAACAATTTCCAGCCCTCTCTGGGCAGGGTAGCTCAACAATTCATAGGTGCAGTGCTTTAGCACTCAGTCCCTGCRGACCTCTGAAAGCCTGCACTTACTTTGTATACTTCAAGTTGGCCAAGTTCTTGGGGAGTGAGGGGGAACATCTAAAGGCAAAGGGGGAGTGAAGAATTGCAGGCAGGGGAGAAAACGCCAATAATTCTATCATCTTAATTGGGTGTTCTTGGTAAAATGGAAGCTGGTCTAGAAATCTTTCTAGTTCTAGAAAGCCAACTACACAAGCTTGGGCTTGGTTGGGCCTAGGTTTATGGCGGGATAGAATGGTGCTTGTTGCTTTTCTAGCATGACCAGGATTGATTTTCYTTCTCTGGCATCCGTTTTCTCATCTCTGCCACGGGACTAGAAAAAAATCTTAGTAGTGTTGGAAAGTTCTAGCAGATAAAGATGGAGCACCCTACACAGCACCTTGCACCATACATGTCCATGTATATAGCTGCAAACACTTGATGGTGCTCACCCGTGCAAGGAGCTATGCCTCCATTCATGAAATCATCATAAATCCAAGACAGATATTACATGTCATAGCTGTTTTAGAGATGAGGAAACTAAAGACTGAAGTCACAGAGCCAGGGATCAAAGCCTCTAAGACCTGCACCGTGTCACTCAGTCAGTAGTATAAGCTAAGATTAATCACAAAGGCCACGGCTTAGACATACGGTGGATTTCAGATACATTCAGGACTGAGATAGAGAAAAAAGGGGTTACTGACTGACTTCTGGGCTTTCTATGTGTGAAACTATAATAACTATTATACTATCAATAACTATAGTTCTTTGTATATGGGAGTTTCAGAGGGAAATAAAGCTCATTTTTATCCCAATTCATTCATTCATACATTCATCATTCATTCATTCATCTTTTTTTTTAATTTAAAATACCAGGCATTGAACCTAGGTATTCAGGCATGCAAGACAAATGTCTCACCACTAGGCTACAGTGCTGGCCCTCCAGGGCTCTACATTGGAGGAATCACTTGAAAACTACATGGGGAATTGAGTGGATGACGTCAACCAGCGAAGTGGGTGGAGTTTAACAGAAGGGAGCCTCCCTGTAAGAACAGGGTTTTCATTGTTTCCTTTTCTTTCTTCTTGTGAGACAGTCTCCTGTAGACGACACTGCCCTCCACAGCAACATTCTCCTATGTTAGCCTCCTGAATACTGTCTTTTCAATCCCTCTCCAGGATACTACTGCCTGAGGGCATCAATACTTATGGGTTAAAGAGAGTGAAATCATGAAAGAAGGGCAAGTGGAAGTACTGAGTCAGTCGGGAAAAAGGAGGGTTTCACAATCCTTTTATTTTCTAGCTTAAGTTTCGATTAGGATGCAGAGGCTTGGGTACTGGTTCCTACAGGGCGAGGATGTGACTGGAAGGATATGATTGGTTAATGTGATAAAGTTACAGCTGGACACGATGAACATGCTCTAATGTTCTATAGTACAGAATGGTAACAGGCTGTAGTTAACAATCATTTCTGGTGTACTTCAAAACAGACAGAATACAGGAACTTGAATGTCCTCACCACAAAGAATGATTAAGGATGACGATGGGTATGCTAATGACCCCGACTGCTTCATTTTGTCTCATCTATGCACAGTATAATATCACAGCAGAGTCCATGACTATGTGACGCCGTTACACTGAATTAAATCTGTAAAATGAAAAAATAAATAGAACTTTGCCTTTACACTGAAAGTAAGACTTCATCTCCCACTGCTTACTTCTTTGGTACACCACACAGGAATTTATAGTACAGTCTAGATGGATTGATTGGTGCCATCCTGTCTCAGGAAATTACAGGATGGAGAAAAGTTAAATGGGACTATCCTCTGGCCTCTGACCATTCAGAGACCATTCCCACAGTCTCAAAGATTTCTCCATCACAGAGTTCTTGCAGACACTCCAGTTAAGATTAAAGAAGAGATGCTTCACTGTCTCAAAGTACTCCACATGTACTCAGACCACGATCTCTTTTGTTGCTATGAGCCAGATTACAGTTATTTGTGTATTAGTTCAATCTCTTGCTAGAGCAAAGCTTCCCTCATAACAGGAGCCTTAACTACCACTTCTATACCACCAATCCAATTGTCCCAAACAATTGAGTAAATGCTGTTGACTTTAAATGAATTTTTTATGGAAACCATAGTAGGTACACCCAAGATGGCTACCACCTTTGTCCTGGTTCTGCCTCTTACTCAAGGTATATACCTTTATGTGACAGTATATGCACACGCATACTGAGAAAAATAGCCAAAGCCAGTGGGAACTAAATGAGACTGGACATTGAAAATGCTCACAATATAGCACCTGCTACTGGGCTAGCTATCATAGATCAACTCTGCATCTTGAAAGATGGCCATCTAAACCCCTCTGTGGGTGTTTTCTGAGATTTCCTGACTTCTCTAACTTTCCCACAAGGTCCCTCACAGACCTAGGGTCTCAGTCCCCAACCATCCCTCCTGTTCCTGTCCTAGAGGATTTACAGTCTGACTGTGACAACTAATTTTGAGACTGTAATGCCTCCTGTCATCTTCCATAAATTTGACATAAATAAATCACAAAATACCCTTTTTATATCGCTTTTTATCTTGCCGCGCTCCTTGTTTCTTTTGGAAACAGTTTTTATGGCAAATGCAGAGTGTAAATCCACCCAACAATAAAGCATGCCAAACAAGCGTGTCGAGCAGGCACCTGAGAGGAAATTACCCACCATTCACAGAGCTCTATGCAATTATCAGCAGGAAGTTCTGGAGTGGGTCTGGYAAGCGCACGGCGCTGGGTCCCTTACGCTCTATCTTCTTATCCCCCAACATAAGCAATGCAGCCAAACAGAAGAAAGTTAGCATACCTTGGTCCACATCTTCCCAGTCCCCTTCTCTTGTGGCAACATGGAGCAGAGACTTTAAATAGCATCTCTCCTGTTTGTTTCCTTGGAAATAGCTTCTCTCCTAAGGTTGTGATGACCCAGATGATGTCCTACATTTTGTATCTGTGCTACCCAATATGGAAGCCACTGGCCCTATGTGGCTACTTATTGGGCATTTGATATGTAGGTAGTGAAACAAGGGAACTATTTATTGTTATTATTATTGTTGTTRTTATTATTAATTATTACATTATGAATTTAAATGGCCAAAGGGAGTAACTACTATATGGAGATCAAGGTACAGAATCTTTAGAACCTTCTATTTCTCATATCTGCCCCCACATATCTTTGACAGTAAATACTGGATATCACACTAAGTGCTCAACTGAGTGCTACATCCACCCTCTCTGCTTTCATCTTAGCAATGATCCCATGGGGGAGTTGCTTCTCCATCACTTGTTTGAAGTGGATGCTTGAATTTAGTAGTAAGTCCACGGTGCAGAAGCTAATCTATAGTGGAACAGACACTTGAACCAGGATCTGTCTATCAAAGCCTAGCTTTTCCTGGAATAGTTTTCAGAACAAGCCCTTTGACTTGAGGTTAGTAGACCTGAACCACTGGAACAAGCATGAATGTTTTAGCCCATCACATGGGTTCTTCGTTCAGAGGAAAGTGTGTGCACTTTCAGAAAAAGTCAGATTTCCATCACACCCTATGGTGCAGGGTCACACACTTCTTAAAGTATCTGTGTGTGACTATAAAAAAAAAATGTTGCCTCTGTCTATAGTTCAAGCATGTTGAGAGCAAATGCAAGAGTCATTTGAAGATGAATAAAAGACCAAAAGTGCTGAGAGGATGTTAAAGCCGTATTACTAAAGGAAATTCTGATGAATCTTACTGCACCCTATTTATTTCCCGCCTAAGTTGTCACAAAATCTATGTGCAATGTCATTACCAATACCAATACTTACAGAACACCCCTAAAAGCCTTTACTCGGTGCAGCAAAATTAAAGGAATGTATCCTGTGGCCTTTTTGTTATATCATTGACAACCCACAGCAAAAAACTCACACCATTGCACTGATTATTAACATGTTAATTTCTATGTATTAGCCTTTGAAAATGATTCTGGGAACTATTTATTGAATTTTTAATTTGCGGATTATCGACCAAATTGGCTGCAATGGCTCTGAGCAATGAGACCCACATGCTAGCCTAACAGGTAAGCAGTTGCGCTCAGATAACAGCCCTTCATGTCTGAGGGRACTAGTTGGCCAAGCAGGAGTCAGTTCTCACTGGTTCTTGAGTACTAAAAGTCCAAGACAAAGCAGAGAATATTTCACACAGGGGTAATACACATGCAAGAATTCTTCCCTAAAGAGTATTTTGAAAACTCTTTTTATCACAGTGTGAACTTTGAGAGTCAACACTATGTCTCCTTATACAAATCTATCCTTGTTTTTTTTTTAAATGTTCTTACCAATTCTTTGAGCATCCCGAAATATAAGCTCCATATTATGATCATGTCCATTACTCCTCTCAATCTCTAAGGCCCTTACAACATATCTCCTCTCCCAAATCCATGTCTTGTTTTTGTTGTTGGATCCAACTACATCCGATTGGTTCTTCTCATATGTCCATGGGTGTAAGGCCAGTCACTGGACTATAGGCTATGTATAAGTGGACACAAACCCTCCTTCCCCAAATAAAAACAATTCTCCTTCCCCAAGCCTCCATCAACTGCCAAAAGCTTATCAACTAGAGATGAATCTTCATGAACCCCTCCCATAATACAAGGTGGGATTTTTATCTGGCTTAATATTACGTAGATCTTATGCAGGGCACTGCAGCAGGAAAGTAGTATTTCACAGCAGCCTCCTCAACTTTCTGGCTCTTACGTCCTTACCATCCCCTCCCCTGCAATGTTCTCTATGCCTTAGGAGTGGTAGATTGATATAAATGTCTCTCTTTGAGCATGCTCCGTCACTTATCCTCACATTAGCCAACTTAGGGCTTCTGGTCATGCTTGTTTTTCTTGCATTCTTCTTTTGGTCTTCTCTCTTCCTGGCCCCTTTTCTTTGAATGATTTAACAAATAAGGCTCACCCACGTCTCTGCTCCCATGGAGCTCCTAATATAGCTGAAGACTGTGAACACAGAAAGGGCCGTGACACAACAGTGGTAATGCTGTGCTGGAGAAATCATACAAGGACATATACTCCAGAGAGAGTAGAGATGGTGAAAGGTATCTTTAAAAGAGAAAATGAAATAGGAGCAGAAGAAAGAGAAGAAGGGTGAAGAGAGAGATAGTTCCAGACCTGCTCTCTGCCCCCTCTATTTATCCAGGGGCAAGGGATCTCTGCACTCTGAGATCCTAGACCCTAACATTAGCAGAAACATCCAAATCCCATGAGTACCAGGAACTCACTGTGTGAGCTCACCCAAGTAAACAATGTTCCAAAGGCTCAGTCTCCAATTATGGGGAATGGGAGTCATGAGAGGTGTTTTGTTTCAGAATGTGAGAATAAAATGAGTGCTCTCTACCTAAAAAAGTGGTTCATAAATAAAAGAGATTGTGACCTTGTGATTATTATCATGACTGACTTTATTTTCATAAAACCTAGTCTCTGGTCTCCTATCCCTTCCTTTGGATCACAGTACTGATTTCACCAAGTTCAACAAGCCTTTCAGATGGCCAAGTCCCTCCTCTTCCCAGACTTCTAGCACCCCTTCCCCTTCCTACCCATTCTCTTCCCATGCCATCTTATAATAGCAATATTCTTCCATATGCCTTCACTACTGCAACTAGATGCCAGCATCTCATTCCTACTAATAAATTCTGTGTTAGGGTAATACCTACAGGATCTTTGTACTTGTCCAAAACTGTACTGCTTATCAGCAGAGGTACTATGTGATCTGCAGAATAACCCTCCAGTCTGTTGTATAAAATGGAAAGTTTCATTTTCCATGTAAGAAAGAATGCCATTCAGGTAGTGCAGAATTGAGTGACTTGTCTAAAGTCACATAACTGCTTGAGGATTGAGCTGAGGCTAGAACTCATGCCTTCAAACCATACAGTGCCAATGTCAGAGTTTTGATCAATGTCTGCCTAGGGTCTTAATTTAAAATAAGGCAAGAGGCTAGATTTTATTGATATTTTATTGAATGTTTACTCTATGTGTTTTTCTAAAGTATTCTTTTGTTTAAGTTAGCTTCATCAGGATCCAATGAAATAGGGACTAGCACAAAAGATTTCATTATGGATAAAGGAAACTGAGTCACAAAGATTTTACATTATCCTATTAACTGAAAGAGCTGTGGCTCCCACCTGACCAACTTTCCAGCTCACATCCATACCACCCAATGGATGATGCAATTTCTAAAACACTTTTTAGACACTTCCAGGAATAGAAATGGAAGTACTTCGGTAAATACCTCTGTATTAATGTTTATAGCAGTTCAATCAATCCTCGGAAGTATTAAGTTTGGAGATTTTGGTGACTTCAACTGTTGATGGGTATTCTTCCCAAGTTCCTACACTGATTTCAGCTACTCATCACTAATCAACAGCCACTGATGTCTTAAGTTCAGTTTCAGCTCTAGCTACCTATGAATGTTTTAATAGTTGAGTTGTTTCTTGTGCTAGGTTACCCATTGGTCCAGCTTGCAATAAAATTCCCAGACACACAAAAGACAGCTGCTGAGCCACCAATTACAAGTCTCAGCAGGAGGCGCCTTTCACACTACCTGCTCAAAATGCCCTACTCTGTCCTTTAATGTTGCCTATAGAGTAAATTAGGTCTCTCCACTTCCCTCTTTTCTCTCTTTCCTTGTCTTTCTTTCTGTCTTTCTTCCTGTGGTTCTGTCTTTCTTTCTGTCTTTCCARCTTTCTTTCCATCTTTCTTTCTTTCTTTCTTTCTTTCTTTCTTTCTTTCTTTCTTTCTTTCTTTCTTTCTTTCTTTCCCCATTGAGATAAGGAAATAACTTCCTACATTCCGAAGCAGACATAATAGGGACAGTCAATGACAGGGATACATATGATTGTTACCTTGAGTCCCTATGGAATGTTTAGAATAGGACCGCCCCAGTGCTGCATTCGCCAAAAGCACTGTAGACTTACTAACACTCAGACTCTTCCCTGAGCTGTCCTTTGCTGCTGAAGCCAAGGATTCCTGCATAAGTCTGCAGAGGACTAGAGTAAACACTGCAGCGCAGCACATCCCCCCTCATCTTAGCAGTAACCACTGGGTAGGATGAGAAGCCAAATGGCATCACAATGCTTCACCTGCTGCTGCAAAGGGCTTAGAGGTTGTGGTGTAACCTCTTTGGACTTTGCCAATGGTGCCAAGACTGAAGGAGTTAAGAGGAGACCTGAAGTCTGATGAACCTTGCAGCTCTGAACACATCCCTGCTATTTTGCAACATAGCAGAAAACAAGCTGTTAGCCACATGTCCCAGTCTAGCCTCTCCAATTTTTCAAATCATGATTTATATSCTTGGCTGCTTATGTCTAGAAGAGGCATTGCAATACGTGATCACAGAGGAGGCAGGTAACCACGGGGAAGCGCCACCTGGAGGCTTAGCACAATTAAAAACTAGAATTTGACTCTTCAAAAAAAGGGGTGGATTCAATACATGGATTCATATGTCATGTTCTTTGCCTTGATCAATTCATGCTTATGAAGGTTTGCTGATCCTTATAAAATGTGTGGCCTGTAGACCAGGTCACCACCTAATGTAATTCCTTTCTACCTTGGTGGAAAAAAAATATCAAGGTAGTGTCCATTCTCCAGTTTCAATGACAATGCTTCTGCTTGAAGGTTAAAAGGATAATCCAGGTTCCTGTCTTTCTTTCCATGCAAAAAATAATGACTCTTTCTATTTTGTGACACCCCTGTGATGATATCCCCTGGTCTAATATTCAGCAAAGTACAACTACATCCACTCTTGACATTTAAAGCACATGTTTCTGCTTACTTGGATAGTCAGATGCACATCCCATAGTTTTACAGAACTTTCTAGAACCCAACAAGTAAAAGAGGTGTACTTAACAGAGCACTGCAATAGGCTTCAATCAAGACTTCTGATGACTAAAGGGGTATAGATGTAGCTCCTCTGTCCCATTTCTGTTCTTTTTCATGTGCACATGTACATGAAGAGAGATACATGTATACACACACACATTATAGTATACATATATGTGTAAGTTTTCTTATTATATCCTTAGATATGTAGGATATTAAAGGCAGAATGCTTAAGATAATCTTGGACATGAGGTTTCATATAATATCCACGTTCTATACAGTAACAATTCATGGCCTCTGTATGGTTGAGTATGTTTATAATTACCTATTTTGCTACTTGCTACAGGTTAATCCAACTCTGCTAAGAAAGGGCTCAGAACAGGAATATTCTTGTCATATGATGAAGATGGCACCCTAGCCCTGGATATCAGACTTCTAACTTCATTTGTTGAATTTCCTTTTTTTTTTTTTTTTGAAAACGTAAAGTGGTACTTTTAAACTAAAACTAAACATAGAATCTATCACCTAGAGAAGCATCCATACTTGTAAACAGCATGCTGTGACTGGCCCTCGCTCGCTCCAGTCACACTAGTTAATCAGGTTGAAAAAGAGGAAGTTTGCTGTCCTCAAACCCAGCCGAGAAAGACAGGCACAGACATTTAAAGCGAGGAAAAACGTGAACCATAAAGCCTCCGAGGTGGCGCGCAGGAGTAATGAAAATGGAAGAAGTTAAACACAATCAGGTTTAAAGAGATAATGATAAAAATGAAAATGTGAGAACTCTTGCCAGCAGCATAAACCTAGACTGGGAAGAGGAATTCAATATTTCCTGCAAATAAACATGGGTTTCTAAAATTAGAAGGCACAGATGTGCAAGACAGAAAGATTCAAAGAATCCTCAGTCCAGACAGACAAGGCAGAAGTTGGTATCACAGAGGAGGCACAGCCACCCCTTAGGTAAGCACGGGGTACTAAGCTGGTACACCATGATCCAGCACATCCTTCTTGGACTCCACACCTGCCCCCTCTCCAAGCATAGCCTGCACTGAGCGTCTGTGGCAGAACACTGTGCTATTATGGCTTCAAGTACGTTCTGAAGAATCACAGGCTTGGGAAGTGTTTATTATAAAACAAAACTACTCTGCTGGATTGCATCCCTTTCTTAGACATTCACAACACTCATGAATATCCTGAAGACTCTGAAAAGTCCCGAACTAATTTTTTTCCTTTCTTTAATCAGTAGTTTCCAAATTTAACAAAGTCTAGACACCATTTGCCCATGTCATGATCTGGCAATTGTGCTCCGAAAAACATAAAGTACTATTACTCTCCTACTGAGAGTCTTTTGAAAGACAAGCTTTCCATACATAAGGCAAGATGTCCTACAATGAGGGCCCTCCGAGGAAGCTCCCCATTCTTTAACCTGTGACTTGCTCTTTGTGGCCAGGAAGTCGACTTGAAGATGCTGGTTAAATAAAGAGTAACAGCATTAGATCAAGATGAGACAAGTCCTTCCACCACAATTTCTTGGCTCACGATGGGGCATTGCAAACATCCCTCTTGCTTCCTCCTTCTCTCTTCCTACTCTGCATTTTTTTTATCACTGACAAGTGTGTGCAGAAAGGACAATCCTGCATATGAAGAAGGAAAAAAAAGATTTAGAGTAAGTACCTTCTTTTGAGGACTGCAACCTTAGCAAAAATGTCACACATTAGCTACAGTATCAGGTTCTCAATTCTTCCCTGTTTTCCTCAGGTGCCTGCCCTTGGCTCTCCAAAGCCTTTCAAACTTTATTTTCCTTTCTGTGATTGTGCTGGTATAAAGATGGAATTGTAAAGGAAATGCATCATAAAATTTATATTTGGGCAGTCTTATCAGCATTGGACATGCACAATCTTCCCTTGCAAAGTTTTTGCTCTGAAATTGCACACAAATTTGTTTCTTAAAAAAAGGAAGGGAAACCCTCTATGTCTCCATGGTGTTTGATGTCTATTTATATGTTTTTTAAAGATAAAGCATTTATTTCTATGCATGATTTGAATTTTCTGCATCTCTTCTCCTTGCCTTAACGGAAGTGAATTCTTATTGCATAGCCAAATTTCACACTCAATTTATTCTGCAAAGTAACTCCCTTCCTCCAGATGGGACCATAAACCAGTAGGAAAAAAGGATTTTTTTAAATGTTCTTAATTGAATATATAGGATGTACTTCTGAAATGAAATCAACAGCTCAAGGGAAAACATGGAGCAACATTGGCAGAGGACACTAACATTCATAAAACAAAGCGAATTTGCTGGTGCCAGTGCAAATCATTGGTAGCCCCTGAGAGGTACCACCATAGGCTGCAGAAAGGAGCAACATACAGTGGGGATGCAGAGGGAAAAGACTGGCTTGAGAAATAAATGATGTTTTCCAGCTAATTTGAAGGCTATTGGAAATAATAGATAGATAGATAGATAGATAGATAGATAGATAGATAGATAGATAGATAGATAGATAGAT
>BDUI01009894.1:31153-44583 GCA_002335545.1 Apodemus speciosus | reverse complement strand
CCTCCTCCTCTTCCCCCTCCTCTCCTACTTCTTCCCCCTCCTCCTCCTCCTCCTCGTTGTAGCGCTTCCTCCCCTGGGCTACAGCCTCTTTCCCTAGGGGCTATATGACCTGGGCTGTCCCTCACTTTCTCTGGCTCCATCTGTTGATACAGGGGCTGTAGGCAGTCTGAACTTTGCTCCGTACTCTAATCAGTTGGCGGGTAAAGGACCGAAGGGGCAGGGCAGGGAAGGCCTGGGAAGGGACTGAGGACCCTGCTTATCGCCGGGGAGCTAGCCTTGGCCAAATGGAGGCCCCGTGGATGGCTTTCCAGGTGGTTAGAGGAGAGAGGCCCGGCTAGGCTCGACACCAGGCAGGTTGGGTGGGGATTTCTTAGGCGTCCCTGGACAGGGCCGGGAGGTCCTGTGCTTGCTGAGACCAGAGAGAGGAGCAGTTAGGGTGGGAATGGGGAGCAGGGGCCGCGGAAGAGGATTTAGGGGGGACTTAGACGGTATTAAGAAACCTGGTGTGCTGGAGAGATGGCTCAGCGGTTAAGAGCACTGGCTGCTCTTCTGGAGGTCCTGAGTTCAAATCCCAAAACCTACATGGTGGCTCATAACCATCTGTCATGGCATCTGATGTCCTCTTCTGATGCGTCTGAAGACAGAGTCCTTATATACATAAAATGAATACATTTAAAAAATGAAGCCTGGTAGTGGCTGGTGGAAGCAGGGGCCAGCGGCCCCCTGCTTCGGCCTTGTTCACACGGTGCGGGCCCTGTGTCACAGGTGCTCAGAGGAGGCACCGGAGTAGGAAGTGAGAGCGTTCCCGCGGAGGTGCCAGCAGATTGGGAAAGGACGGGGTGTCCCAACACGAGGCCCCGTCGGCCTGGGTATGGCAGGCTGAGGAGGCAATGGGATACATTCTAGGGCTTACCCAGGTTAGACGGGTCTCTAGTGAGTCTGAGGGAGGGTCCTGAGGGTGAGGAATGGCCGGTGACTCTCAACCATCCAGGAACACACGGGGTTTCCTCAGCGTAGTGAAGCTGCCGAGGAAGGGGTGCCTGGGGTCACGGTGGACTCAGGCTACCCTCTTACAGGGGGCGGTCTTATGTTGCCAAGGTAACAGCACACAGCAGCACTCATCACCATGGCCTGGGGCAGGAGGGACAGATGGTGAGGGCTGGCCATGGTTATAGACTGAGGTCGTGCCTAGCACAGCACCTCTTGAGCCTCGGTACCCCCACCTGTACAGCTAGAGACCTTCCCAACCGCTGTCGTGAGGTGATAGTTATGAGACAGACCGTGTACTCTCTGATGGTTTTCCTGTTGGGTAAGCATCTCCGCGTGACTGGTTAGAGAGGGGACTGCCCTCTCAGGTGGGCTTAGAGTATATAGCACCCCATGATTCTCATCCTCGGCTCAGACCTCAGTGAGGTGCGGGATATATTCCCAGTGGAAGTGCTCTGCCCACAGATGCCTGAACCCCTCCACTCCCCCTTTGCTGACCTCAGGAGCTTGCACAGGGTGGCGCTGAACTGGGCCTTGGGGACCCCAAAAGCAAGGAGCCAAAGCTTCCAGAGAGGTGCAGCCAGGGATCAGCTTCCACTTTTGAGTTGGGATATGTGGGGTCTGTAGAGGAGCTGGGCCAGTGTTGGGGACATGGATGGGGATGCGAGGGTACCAAAGAGCCATGGAGCAGAGTTCTCTGCTAGGCCTGAGCAGCCCAGAGCCACACAGGCCAGGGGCACGCATGCACGCTGCCCCATCTTGAATAGCAGCAGGTGGGAGGGAGCCTCAGGCACCTGACCAGCCCTCCTCTGTCTACAGCGTTCTTTCACCCTCATCGTGGAGGCCTGGGACTGGGACAATGACACCACTCCAGATGGTGAGTGTGCCCTGTACTGGGGAAGTGGGTGGGTGGAGGGGGCTGCCAGCAAGAATTTCTGGTCCCCTGGGCCAGAGTGCTTGTGGCCAGGGCCGTGGCCCTCTGTCTGCTGTGGGTAATGACTCCTGTGCCTAGAAGGTCTTATTCTGGTGAAAGGAGCTCTCCACACCCGTGGCTTCACAGGGCTGCGTATACTGTTCCTTCACCCCGGGCGTCTTCAGTGCATCCTTTTCAAGGCCCATGTCAGTGACACCGTGGAATGGGATACCGTCAAGTGGCTCTCTGGCTTTGTGGCATTTTCTCTGCCTTAGAACATGAAGTTTGAGGGTCACCACTTCAAAGCTGGCTGTCCTGTATGTGGTGGGGGTCGTCTCAGCCTTTTAGTGGAGAGGCGGAGGTTTTCTGTAGACAAATGGGGAGGCTTTTTGAGCAGAGAGTGGACAGCAAGTCCAAAGGCCCAGAGAGAGGATCCCAGCTAGTATGTGAGGATCTGGGTGGAGTTCTTGTGATCGGGAGATGAAGCAATCAGTAAGGCTCGGTTTGGGTCAAGCAGGCTCCCGGGCCAGGGAGGATGCTGGCCTCTTCCTGGGGATGTGTTGCCCTGGCTGCCCATGGACAGAGTTTGCAAGGCCGAAACAAAGGCCGACCAAGAGGACGCTGCTTGCATCAAGACAAAGAGGCTGAAATAGGCAGCTTGAGGGGCTAAGGAGTTCTGGCTATTCTCAGAAGGTAGAGGCACAGGGTGGCTGACAGATTAGACCCAAGATCACGATCAAATGCAACCCTTGACACCTTCCAGAGCAAGGCGCGATGATCAGGATGAAACCCAGTCCCAGTGAAGTCGCCAAGGATAGGTGAACAGGGAGAGCGGGGAGCTCAGAGTGGGGGGTCAGCCAAGGTCCAGGGAAAGGCAGCCGGGGGACCTTGCCAAAGCGCAGAGCCCACCGGGAGAGCTCTAGCCCAAGGCACCGAGCGCCCAGCTGGGCCTGTGCTAATGCATCAGGAAGAAAAAGTGGAGCAGGAGGACTTTGTCACCAGCTGCCACAGAAAACCCCAAACAGCAATGGCGGCTGCTCTGCAGCCTGCATGGGTACCTGCTTCAGTGCACTGGGATGCCCACTGTGGGACAGTCCATCCTGGGGTCCCAGAGTTTTGATTTAAGATCAGTAGGGTGCTTCTTCTTGGAGCCAGAGGCAGAAGGAGGAGGAGGAGAGGATGGTGGCCCGTGGCTGGTGTGGTGCCCCTGGATGTGGAAGGAAGCTCAGGGCAGATAGCCCCCTGACTCTGTCTTTGAGAGGGTGGAGCAGGAGCGTTAGCTTACAGGGTCCCAGTTAGAGCTTCTGCCCAGCCGCCTCCTGGGGGCCTGGACTATGTCCGCTCTGCCCCTGGCTCCTGCAGGGGTGGCAGTCTTCCTCTGCCTGGCTGCCCCCTTGCCCTGAAGCTGCCTAGGAGGGCCTGCGCAGCACCCCTGGGGGACTGCCGGGTACCCACTGCTGCGGGCTAACTCGGCTGCTCCCAAAGAGGATCTGCTGATCGAGCGGGTGTCGCACGCTGGCATGATCAACCCTGAGGACCGCTGGAAGAGCCTGCACTTCAGCGGCCATGTGGCACACCTGGAGCTGCAGATCCGAGTGCGCTGCGACGAGAACTACTACAGCGCCACCTGCAACAAGTTCTGCCGTCCCCGGAACGACTTCTTTGGCCACTATACCTGCGACCAGTACGGCAACAAGGCCTGCATGGATGGCTGGATGGGCAAGGAGTGTAAAGAAGGTGAGGGGTCCGCCTCCCGGTGTGGGGGTGGGGATGGGCATGGGGCAGGGCTGGCATGGCTGGCTGCAGCTGTGCCTCTCTCTGCCCCTCTGTTCCAGCCGTGTGTAAACAAGGATGTAATTTGCTCCACGGGGGATGCAGTGTGCCTGGGGAGTGCAGGTGAGCACCATGCCTGCCCTTCCCTCCTTCACCCGAGCTGCCGCCATTGAGCCTGCAGCAGCTCGGGCACCCCGCGGGCTTTAGAGGGCCGTGGAGTATGCGCTTCATGCCAGGTGCCCCCCCACCCCGTGCAGACAGTCAGGTGCCATAGAGTTGGAATGGAACCGTGCCCTGACAAAGCCTGTGGCCATGAAGCGGGAGGTGCTGTCCCGAGCATGTGGCTTGTCCAGTGACATTTTCTCCATGGGACAGCTAGAAGGGGACAAGGGGGGGTGGCTAGGTAGTCACATCACCGAGAGGCAGAGGCTAAGGTGTGTGTGTGTGTGTATACATGCATTTGTGCATCTGTATGTGCATGCATGCATGTGCAAGTGTGTGTGTGCACATGTGTGTTTGTGTGCATGCAAGGGTATGTGTGTATATTTGTGCATATGTGTGTGTATGTGCATGCATGTGTACGTGTGTGTTCATGCGCACATGTGTGTTTGTGCACAAGCAAGTATGTGTGTGTGTGATGAGMATGTGTGTGGTGTGCGTATGTGGTATGCATGCATGTATGTGTGCATACATGTATGAACGCTACGTAAATGTGAGGAGTCTGCTGCCTAGGTGAACACAGTAGGAAGTCACAGTGGCATGCTAGTGGGAGAGACTGACATGAGTCTGCAGAGAGAGGGGAAGAGGGGCCCTATCAAGAGAGGCTGAGGAGAACCACACAGCGTGGCAGTGAGGAAGGAGGTATATTGGGRAGCGATGGGCCAGTGGGCTAGAGGGGTGGGCTGGACCTGCAGATGTCCTCAGGAACAGGGATTTGATGATGAGTTTGATTTGGAAGAGAGAGARGGTGCGGTCAAGCCAGACCTGCAGACCTGCAGACCTGCTAGCTTGAGCCACTAAACTGCGGAGCTGTGGTGTCTGAGGTAGAGATGGCTGTCGGAGAGGCACGCTAGTGTGTGCAAAACAGGGCGCACTGGACAGGCCTGGCCTCAAGGCAACACAGCATGTGGCAACCAGGCCTGCTTACAGTGGAGGCTGGGAAAGGCTGGGCCTGAGGCACCTGGGGGCATGCGGCAGACAGGTAGGGAGGACGGAGGGGCTCCTGCAGCGTAGACCCGAGTAGAAGCCACTGGGGCTCGCAAAGGTGATGGAGGTGACGAGGTCAACTTAGTGGGGTAGAGGATGGAGAGGGGCAAAGGTTGGCACCCTGGGGTGTGTGAGCTGGGGAGGCGGCCCAGGGGGTCGGAGGCCGTAGGAAAGGGGTTGGAGATGAGCATCTCCGGCTGGAGGAGCCACGCGGTAGTCCTGCCAAGTCCCTCCTGCCGTCCTGGTTCTCACTGTCCCTGGGCACCCTCTGAGCAATGGGTACGCCTCATGCGTGCGTGCTTTTGGATGAGGACGATGAGGCACGTGTACCGTTTGGTCTGGGGCAGGGGTGGCCGGGGAGTTGAGGTGGGCTGGGGGCGGGGCAGGTACGGTGGCCTCTGCAGGATGCTGATGTGCTCCGCAGCCAGGCTGGTCCCCAGGCAGAAAGAGATGGGTGTGCAGTGGAGACCGCACCCGGCGCCACCTGCACATGGCGTGGTTTCAGACAGGCTCAGCAGGCCTCAAGGCAGCGCGAGGAACACGCGGCTCAGGGGGGCTGGTTTCTTACTCCGGGAGCCACTGCCAAGGAGGGCACAGCCCTCTGCCCCCAGGTAGTCTTTTACAGCACAGCTCTGAGCAGTGGGCAGATGTGCCCCACCAGTGGTAAACACAGAATCCTATCCTTAACCCCACACTCACTCCGCGTATTACACATTACGTTATCTTGCCGGCGGTGCCAGCATCCCCGCGTGGTCAGTGCTGGAGGGCGATGAAAGGTGAGCCGACTTCCCTCTGCAGGAAGGCTGCCGTGGCTCACAGGCAGGAGCACTGGGGAGGAAGGCAAGGGTAAGGGGCGGTAGGTGAGTGCCACCCGCCTCTCCCTGGGCCAGAGGGTGAGGCCAAATGGCCTCCTGCTGTCCAGAGCTCAGGTTTCACCCAGAGGACACCCCTCCCCGACCGACCGGATGCTGCTGCGGAGATGGCTGCGCTTTCCTGCCACCCTCCCTGGGCTCTGGACCGGCCGGCTGGCAGGAAAGCCACAGGGGGGGCTGTGGTGTGGGGCGTCCCGCCCAGGGTGGAGAACCTGCCCTTGGGACTCACTCACGGGGTCTGGGCTCAAAGCTAGCCTTGGTGTTCCCTGGCGGATGACCCAAGGCTAGTCACAGCCCGCTCTGCCCCTCGACATCCTTTATCACCTGGAGAGAAGACTCCCAAGTGGAGACGAGGCCTACTGTGGACCTGCCTTGGACGTTCCGTTCCGGGCTGGATCTGGAGCCAGCCTCAGTTTCCCTATGTGAGCCTGGGTGAGCCGGGCTGATAACTGCCTGTGTGCGTGGCTCCAGGGCAGCTCAGGAAGGGCTGTGGTTTTTCCTTCTATAAAAATAACTCCTGTGGCGGGTGTCAGCGTGGAAGTGACGTGCCCTGCACGTCATTCCTGCCCCACAGGACCTTAGCCTTTAAGGAAGGGGCCCCCAGAGTCTCGTCCAGGGCCCAGAGGGCAGTTCTACCAGAGCCCTGTACTCTCTCACCTGCAGGCTCAGTGCTGGCCACTTACTTCTATCCTGAGGGACTCCCCAGAGGAGACACTAGTCCACGGTGTGGTCAGAGCCGGGCCGTAAGGTTACGGCCTCTGACAAGACCTCAGTGTGGCCCTCCCATAGGGCTGGCCCGGCAGCCCCTGGGTTGGGCTGTCCTAGGAGTCAGAGGAACCTCTGCCCTTGAGTAGCAGTGAGGATATGGGCGGCGCTCAAGGTCGCGGAGCCCTGGGGCCAGGGTAGCCAGGACCTCTCCCGATGCCTCTTCATCCTTCTCAGCTCCCCGCAGCACCTGGCGAACAGCACCTGGCACTCGACCCCTGGGCCTCCCCCGGCTGGGCCTTCCTTCCAGGCGCCTGCTTGTGGGGCCTGGCTCAGGGCTGAGTCCTAGAATAGCTCAGGGGGGAGTGACGGGACAGCTGGGCAGACCATCCCGGCCAGTGGCCGGGAATGCCCGTGACGGAGGCCGGGCTGGCCAGTCGTAACCCCCGCTCCGTTCTGAGCTGTTCTCCAGGGCTGAGACCCAGCAGGGGTGGCCTGCACTTCTGTGCCTGCCTCCTGTACCCCTTCCTCATCTGCCCAGCTGATGGCCTCGTTGCTCGGTCCCCCAGGTGCAGCTACGGCTGGCAGGGCAAGTTCTGTGACGAATGCGTCCCCTACCCTGGCTGCGTGCATGGCAGCTGTGTGGAGCCCTGGCACTGTGACTGTGAGACCAACTGGGGTGGCCTGCTCTGTGACAAAGGTAGATGGTGGGCAGTGGGCAGGGCCAGGCCTGAAGCTCTGACGCCGGGCCCGTCCCTGAGAGCCCCTACTCTTGTGCCCAGACCTGAACTACTGTGGCAGCCACCACCCCTGTGTCAATGGGGGTACCTGCATCAACGCTGAGCCTGACCAATACCTCTGCGCCTGCCCAGATGGCTACTTGGGCAAGAACTGCGAGCGGGGTAGGTGGGAATGCCATCTCTCAGGGAGCCCGACTGAGCCCTCGATCACTGCCTCGTACAGTGTGCTGTACCCCGTGAACTGTGGGTCTGGTGGGCTCGGGGAGGAGTGCGTGAGTCCCGTGGGCGCTGCTCCGCTCATGTTCTGGTTCTGCAGCTGAGCACGCCTGTGCCTCCAACCCGTGCGCCAATGGGGGCTCCTGTCACGAAGTGCCGTCTGGCTTTGAATGCCACTGTCCGTCGGGATGGAGCGGACCCACCTGTGCTCTCGGTGAGTGTCTGGGGGCTTCACAAGGTAGGAGTGGGCAGCACTTAGGGGTGTGGACGGAGTGGACGAATCCACTGCACAGCGGACACTGGCCACACGACCATTGGTTCCTGCTGCTTTACATGGGGACTGTGCCTCCCTGCTGCAGACTGAGACCCTCGCGTTTTGCGTCCCGACTCGTTGGCCATGCCATTACACTCACTGACCGTGGTCCGTACCCATTGACTTCCCCCCTCCTGTTTGCTGGCCACACCCTTACCCCTCCCCTCTCTCTCCTCCCCCATTCCTGCAGACATTGACGAGTGTGCCTCCAATCCGTGTGCGGCGGGTGGCACCTGCGTGGATCAGGTGGACGGCTTTGAGTGCATCTGCCCGGAGCAGTGGGTGGGGGCTACTTGCCAGCTGGGTAAGGGCTCCCTGGGGGTTGTCTGTGCATGGGTTGTGCGCTGTGCATGTGGCTGCTGTTGCTGCTGCTGCTGCTGCTGCTGCTGCTGGCACTGCTGGGGCTGCGGGCGCCAGGCGCGGGGCGCACTGGGTGAGTGGGGCCCGAGCCCCACAGCTCCCTTGTCTCATTCACAGACGCCAATGAGTGTGAAGGGAAGCCGTGCCTTAATGCTTTTTCTTGCAAAAACCTGATTGGCGGCTATTACTGTGATTGCCTCCCGGGCTGGAAGGGCATCAACTGCCACATCAGTCAGTATGGGTGGGYGGCGCAGGTGGGTGGGGCTGGGGAGCACAGAGGGCCCCCCTGACCCCGTCCACGTGCCCTTCTGCCTCTAGACATCAACGATTGCCACGGGCAGTGTCAACACGGGGGCACCTGCAAGGTAAGGAGGCTGCCAGGCCTGGGAGGGTGGGGGGATGTGGGGGGCGTTGTACGAGGCTGGCTCACCCACCCACCCATCCACCCACCCGTCCACCCACCTAGGACCTGGTCAACGGGTACCAGTGTGTGTGCCCACGGGGCTTTGGAGGTCGTCATTGCGAGCTAGAGTACGACAAGTGCACCAGCAGCCCCTGCCGCCGGGGCGGCATCTGTGAGGACCTGRCGGATGGCTTCCGCTGCCACTGCCCTCGGGGCCTCTCTGGGCCGCTCTGTGAGGTAGTAACCGAGAGGGGCWTTGTCCCTTGTCTCAACAATCTTATCCGTCACTCCCTCTATGGGACCATGCAGAGGGGAAGCCTGCAAGAAGACCCCCAAAGGCAGAATCGTGTATCTGATGTYGTGCGGCCATCATGGGTCAAGGGTGGGCCCGGGAAGAAGCGGGTGACCTTCCTCACGGCTGCTACCCTGACCTAAGCCTATCGGGTGATGTCCCTTGTCCTGAGCTACACACGGTTTTGCTCTGGCCTTGTGGGCTTCTTAGTGGCCCATGGCAGAGGCCTGGCTCCGCGTCCCCGGAGCATGGCGGTGCTGGCTCTAGGAAGGAGCTCTCTCGACTCTGAGGGCAGCCTGGCAACATGGGGGTCAGAAGCCGGCCTTCCTGCCGTCAGGAGGAGCCAAGACCGGAAGCTGTCTGTGGGAGGCAGAGGAAGCTTGGCTGCTGTGGAGGCGAGGGCGTCGGGAGGGGGCTGGTGGCCCACAGGTGTTTCCGTCCAGCTGACGGAGCTCGGACATTCTCCGGTGGGCGGGAGCTTCAAGCTCAGCGTGGCACTGCGGGGTCTGAGGCAGAGAGGCCTGGTTGTCTGGAGCTGGTCACTCACAAATGTATACATCCCCTCTCCCCCACTGCCTGCAGGTGGACGTGGATCTCTGTGAACCAAGCCCCTGCCTCAATGGCGCTCGCTGCTACAACCTTGAGGGTGACTACTACTGCGCCTGCCCAGAAGACTTTGGCGGCAAGAACTGCTCGGTGCCCAGGGAGACATGCCCTGGCGGGGCATGTAGAGGTGGGTGATCACRCGGCCCTTCAGGCAGGGTGGGTCCCCGGGYGGAGATGGGCCTGATCCCTGTCCATCTCTTTCCCGCAGTGATCGATGGCTGTGGGTTCGAGGCAGGGTCCAGGGCCCATGGYGTTGCACCCTCTGGCATATGTGGGCCTCACGGGCACTGCGTCAGCCTGCCTGGGGGAAACTTCTCCTGCATCTGTGACAGCGGCTTCACGGGCACCTACTGCCATGAAAGTGAGTGGTAGGCAGAGTCTGTGGGGGCGGGGCAGGCCGGCCAGCTGCGGGGACAGCTCACCCGACCTCTCCCACAGACATTGACGACTGCATGGGCCAGCCCTGCCGCAACGGGGGCACGTGCATTGACGAAGTGGACTCCTTCCGCTGCTTCTGCCCCAGCGGCTGGGAAGGCGAACTCTGTGACATCAGTGAGTCTGCACCCTTGCCTTACCTGGACTGCCCCACCCCCTAAGGCCTGGCTCCACCCCCATGTCCCACTCAGCCTGAAGTCGTGGGGTGGAATCCCAGGCTCCCACGTGCTTGAGCCCAGCTCTCGCTCTTCTCCGTGAAGCCCGCCCCAGCGCCGGTGACCCCCGCTGACCGGCGTCCTCCCCCCAGATCCCAACGACTGCCTCCCCGACCCCTGCCACAGCCGCGGCCGCTGCTATGACCTGGTCAACGACTTCTACTGTGCCTGTGACGATGGCTGGAAGGGCAAGACCTGCCACTCGCGTAAGTGCCTGGGGTCGTGAGCGAGCGGGCAAGCGGAAGGGCCGCCCGCCGGGCCCCTGCTGCCCCTGCTGTGGTCAGCGCGGCCTGCCCACTGAGAGGTCGTGCGCTTGCAGGTGAGTTCCAATGTGATGCCTACACCTGCAGCAACGGTGGCACGTGCTACGACAGCGGCGACACCTTCCGCTGCGCGTGCCCTCCGGGCTGGAAGGGCAGCACCTGCACCATCGGTGAGCACCCTACCCAGGCTGGCTGCCTGCCCCAGCCCTGGGCTGCCTACCCCAGCCATGTTGGGGTCTGCCCGGGCATCACGAGAAGTCCTCGCTCCCTCCCCGCAGCCAAGAACAGCAGCTGTGTGCCCAATCCCTGTGTGAACGGGGGCACCTGCGTGGGCAGCGGAGACTCCTTCTCCTGCATCTGCCGTGACGGCTGGGAGGGCCGCACCTGCACACACAGTGAGCTGGAGGGGCTTCAGGTGGGGGAGGCCTGTGGGTTCCGCTTAACGTCACTCGGCCCCCCTCCCTCATTCCAACTTCCAGGAAGACCGACTCCTCCCCCAGCCTCACACATCCACACTTTGAGACCCGTTCCGCCATTGTGTAATTCGGCCCCTATGCCGGATCTGCAGGGCAGGGTCCTTCTACCTCCCCTGATCACCACTCCCCAGGCTCAGGCTCCTGCTAAGACATAGGTCCCATTCCAACTATAGCCCCCCTCCCGGTGGCYTCCCTTGGGGTCCCGAGCCTTCCTCGTACTTCTCCACCGGCTGTGCCAGGCCGGACAGGGTAGGGTCTGCCCAYGAACCTCGGGCACGAAGATGTGCTGCCGAGCAGTACTGGGCAAGTGCGTGCTGAAATAACCACCCTGTCTTTCCCCTTCAATCCAGACACCAATGACTGCAACCCTCTGCCCTGGTGAGTGGCGGCCCAGGAGGCTGGTGGGGGGCAGGGCCCATCACGAGRGACCCCTTATGGCCACCCTCTCCCTTGCAGCTATAACGGAGGCATCTGTGTTGACGGCRTCAACTGGTTCCGCTGTGAGTGCGCGCCTGGCTTCGCGGGCCCCGACTGCCGTATCAGTAAGTGGCCAACCTAGGTGGTTAGCAGGGGCTGGGGTTGGGGCTCTCTCCTGACAACCTCAGTGTCCAGAGCTGGGAAACATAAACATCCTGATAGAGGACGTGGCCACAGCCCCCCCCCTCCCATTTGCATGTCGGCGTCCTATGAGCGCCCAGTTCCTTCCTGAAGAGCCGGTTGCATCTTGGGAAGAGGGAGATAGTACAGGGTGGAATGCGCATGCTCCTTGGCTGTGAGGCTGTCTCTGTGGATGCGGCCACCTCAGAGAGGGTGGGGCGCAGAGGCCCCTGCACAGGCACAGCACAGAGGCAGTAGAGGGGGTGAGGGCCTGAGGGTTAGAAGACAGAGTGACAGCCTAGGTCTCTGTGGGTCGGGTGGCCTGAGGTACAGCCTTCCAGCCTCCCCCCACCCCCGCCCCGCCTCGCCCACACTCTGGTCCCCGCGTGGGGCGCGCACCCCTAAGAACACAGCCGCTCTCCGTGCAGACATCGATGAGTGCCAGTCCTCGCCCTGCGCCTACGGAGCCACGTGTGTGGATGAGATCAATGGGTACCGCTGCAGCTGCCCGCCGGGCCGTTCCGGCCCCAGGTGCCAGGAAGGTAGGCTGGCTGTGACCGCCGTCGGGGCGCGGACCAGCTCCACCCTCCAGCGCCTAGCTACTCTGCTGAGCCTCCTTCCTTCTCACCACAGTGGTCATATTCACGAGGCCCTGCTGGTCCCGGGGCATGTCCTTCCCGCACGGGAGTTCCTGGATGGAAGACTGCAACAGCTGCCGCTGCCTGGATGGCCACCGGGATTGCAGCAAGGTGGGGCCAGCCCCTCCTCCTCCCCTCTTGCACTCTGATCCTGAGTAATCTGAGCCTTTCGGCTCACTCAGCTATCAAGAGGCTGGTGTAGGCTGATAAGGCCAGCCACCTCTGAGGGCTATCCTAGGGTGATGAACTGGGAGGGTCTTGGGCCCACCTCTTCCTGGTGCACCCCCAGGCTCTCTCCGCCTAGCTCTTTATATTTTGACAGAAAGTCCTTTCTGGAGTNAGACGAAGTCCCCCCTGCCTCCCCCACCTGTCAGGTCAGCAGAGACATGAGTGGCCTCAGACCTTGGCCCTAGGCCCCTCTAACACGTTGCTCACCTGCCCAGGGCACCACCGTGGGCGCCATCTGCTCTGGAATCCGAGCCTTGCCCGCCACAAGGGCCGCGGCAAGGGACCGCCTCCTCCTGCTGCTCTGCGATCGCGCATCCTCAGGGGCCAGTGCCGTGGAGGTGGCTGTGGTGAGTGTGTGGGGGCGGGGACCTGTCCCSAGCMRGCCTCCAGACCCTCTGCRGCAGGGACGCTCTGGCATCCTGCGGGGCAGTGGCAGACTGAGGCATTGACATGGCAGAATGGAGACTGAGGGAGGAGCCAGGTCTGGCATCCCTCCAGGCACCTCCACGGCCGAGTGGGGCTGGGTGGGATGCTGTTCGGGTGCTCACTGACAGTCCATCGGGCCAGCTGCTCCGTGGGAAGGCAGCAAGGATGTGAGTTTGGATTTTATCGTGAGGGATGGTCTAGAGCCCAGCRCGGTTAACAGGGAGCTCCTGRCCAGGCAGTGCTGGCTGCATGGTGTGGAAGGCAGGGTTGGGGGGAGGCRTTGACAGGTCTGGGGCAGAGACGACAGGGTGAGTACGAGGCTAATGGGAAATAAGAGTTTCAGATGCGGCACGAGCCAGTGACATCCAGGACTCCTAGCTCAGCCCTATAGCACCAGCCACGCCTTTGCCTGGCTTCTGAAGCCGTGGATAATGGCTTCTGGAAAGATCCCTGCCTGGCCTGGGGAAGGAGGTAGGAGAGGGTGCTCCRGAGCCCGGGAAGAAGATGTAGCCCTGAAAGTGGCAGCCATGAAGGCTAGGGTGAGGACAGACCGCCCAGGTCAGGCAGGGTCGGGGCTAGCAAAGGAGGGAGGCTGGGGCAGGAGATGAAGGTAACCTTGTGACATGTGACGATGGCGGGGTATGGTATTCAGAGAGAGAGGAGAAGGGAAAATGGCCTGGGTGCAGGTTGGGTGCCAGCACACGAGAGAGAGAGAGAGAGAGAGAGAGAGAGAGAGAGAGAGAGAGAGAGAGAGAGAGAGAGAGAG